>MIQA02023550.1:0-30288 GCA_001887855.2 Sclerospora graminicola
GAAAGTGTGGTAACGTTTTGGCCTACTGTGGAAGATTGTGGAGTGTTATTTGGATTCCCTATTACATACAAGACTGGATTTACCCCTTTGTTATCTTTGGTTTAGCTGGACGATCGATTATTCTCGGTCCAGCCGTCGCAGTATACAAACTTCGAGTATATTTCAAATCCTGCTCCCCGGTGAAGATTTCCGCCCAGGAGCAACCCTAGTCCTAACCCTCGTTTCCCTATTCGACGGACTTTTAACTCTTCATCCTAGGGTCCATCAAGAGAGCGCAACCGCCAGTGCTGACGGGTACACAAGGTGGGCTTTACGAACATGGATTATCCAAGTCGTCACGACCAAGGTGATGGGAGTGACCGATCCAGCCGGCTGGATGCCGGATCGAACCAAGACCTGGATGGACGGAGTACCCCCTCCGAAAGTCAGTCATCTGGGCCCCCCGTGGGTGCTCGCATCTCAGTTTCTGAGAGCGATAACACCACAGGATGAAGACACTTGCCTCTAATGCTGTATTTTGATAATGCACATTACTCTGCCCTAATTCATGGAACCAGACGGAACCGGTCAGGGCAACACGAAAAAAATGGGTTACGACATGGCTAGTAGTGACAGTGACAGTGACGACGACAACGACGATTTCGAAGATAACAAAGTGGTTACAGAAGGTACAATGGACAAGGAGCGCAAAACCGTGAAGCCTGGTCACACTGAGGAGCAAGAAACAGCGGACGTTATAATGAGTAACGATATTTATATAACCACATCTACAAACAGTCAGTTGACAACTTTTGGCGGTCAGTCCCCGTGGACCCGGATACATGGGAGGGAGACATCGATGAGTTACTCCTAAGATTAAAGGGTCCCACTATTCATCATGCTCCAAAGATAGAAATTGAGGAAATTATTTTAACGCATGATCCGAGGTTGTGAGGTGCTATATTTCTTGACAGAGACTGTCAGTCAGCTTCGGTACCAGCACAGGACAAAATTTTGCATATGGACATCACTGAAGTGGAGATTAGGGCTTGGTTTATGAAACAATACCAAAACCCGGAACCATTTCCTGGAGCAATGGCGGGTCAAGAGTTGGAAGTATAGAAATGACTCGCCTGAGATAATGTTATTGGATTCAGATCACTCCAGGTCATTTGAGTACAGTCCCCCGCATGAATCCATGGATGGTACAGAGCCGAGTAATAAACGTCACTGTACTAGGTATAACAGGGAGGAAGGTAATGAACAAACCACGTAGGAGAACGATTTTCAAGGAAACAGTCTCGGGTCGACTTAGAAGCCAATGGCGAGGGAACTCATCGAGGATTTTGAAGAAACAATTGATGAGTCAGAAAATACCATCGGAGGGAATCAGCCCTGGTAACCAAGCATGGGACGCCTACAAATTGGAATGGGATCGACACACTAATATCCAATTTCCGATTGTAGCGGCACCGATTGCGGTCTGGAAGAGAGCGGTCTTTCAAGGAGGTAATAAATGACAACATTGACTCAAAGTATGGGAGCGCATCATCTCTTAGGCAGTTTGGATCCTGAGATATTGATTTATTAACCTCACCATGGAGAACGGAATGCTGGCACGGAATACTGGAACAAAACAAACGAGGTCAAGTTCCAGGCATCCCCGACAAATGATTTGAAATTTTGGAACAACGTCTTGAATCGTTAACACACTCCACCCATCGTCAAGCTGTCATGGACAGTACTCAAGAACGGATTGTGCATAAAAGATAATAATTGGGGGGGGGGTTAATCCGGCTCTATGCGCCTACTATGACCTTCAAATTAGCAAGATGTCTAGTATGATCGCATATGCATACGGAACACTTAGTCGCATTACTGGGGGAAAATTACCACCCAATCGACGCCGTCATGACATTATTACAACGACCTTGCCGAGTCAGATCTACAATCCCGGCATACGCGGAGAGAGTTTAAGGGGTTCTGGACGGTCAGTCAAAGGCATGGGTGCATCTTGTAGAGCTTATCGATTCCACGCGTGTATCCATTCCGAACCCATCCACCTACCTCACGGATCAGAGTCAGGATACTCCCAGGGGATCCACGGGATGCTACGTCAATGTGGTGAAACAAATCGAGAAAATATATACAAGTGACCCAGACCTCGATGCGGATTGGTGGAATTCTCATGGATGGACCGGTTGTAAGTGTTGACAGGTGGAACATGCCGGTTCAACATAGGGATGACGTAGGTAATAACAGGCTATCGCGAGAACGTGGAGAGAATATTGGAGTTGCCGTTACCGCACCTTGTCCCAGAAAACAGTGGATCAGCCAAGTATCACGACCAGACAAGAGTGTCCAGAATCCGGACCGGGTTGATTATAATGTCTGACCGGTTAAAACATACGTAACGAAGCAGGTTTATGGATGGTTTGGTACACGGGTTACGACGGAGCATGATTATTGGAGTTGATTATCAGTGATCTAAGTGGTTGAATTGACACGTGAGTGGTGCTCCGGTTAACTCTCTAGACGAGCCGAATCACCCTTAAGACATGAAGATCAAGCGCATAAAGAAACTCCTATGTATAAGGCAGTGAGCTTCAAGGGATATATCGGCCGAAGCAAGTCATAATCAGGAAACCGGCCCTGATAAAGGATTGGACCGAGTCCGACCTCAAGAGAAAGACCTATCTCGAACCAATCTCTCAAGTTTAATGTATGCTGGAGGCAGAATATAGGTTGGACCAACAAAGGAAGCTGATTCCCAGCTGGTTCGAAGTGATCTCGTAATGATTCGGAGCTTGTTCCGACCTGGATCCAAGCCGATCCTGAACTGGTTCGGGCCGGTCCCGATCTATTTTCCAGGTGCTAAAATATAAGGAATCTAGTCAAGGTCAGTGCTGGAACCGGTTACAGAACATCCCAAGAGGCCGAATGTAAGCTGGTTTCGAGCTGATACCTGAAGATCGGGTTGGATGAAGATCAGTCGAGAACTGATTCAGGATCAGTTGAAGATCGGTCCAAGGTGGTACGAACCAGGTTGGATATCGGTGTACTGTGGTATCGGGACAACTATGTGGCAGGACAGTTAAGATCGAAGTATGAGGTAAGCCACATAGGTTGATGTATGGCAAATATTAGATATTGCATATATAGTAACAGGATTGAATTTACCCCGTAAGCAAAGAGTCGCTCCGCCACGTGTCGCGGTTATTGGGAGCACAGAGTTAATTAGGCCCCTAAAACTCAACTGCGTTGCCGGTTGAAACGCGCATAGACACATTTTGGCTTACCGGAACTCTCCCGACGGGATTGCTTAAGGTCTCTAATCCTCACTCTTACGCTCCGTGTTTTGAACACGTTTTTATTATTTGGAAATGATTTTGTGGAGACAACGTTGTGACTGTACTGTGGAATATCGTGATGATATCGTAATTTTTTGTGGTTTCTTGGTTATTTTTCGTTTATTTTATTGGTTCGTCCGGTCGGTTGAAGAATCCCGACCCGGCCTTTGTGGTACTCGCACGGAGAATCACCCTGATTTATCCAGGTTTCCACCCGAGAACACCCCCGTCTCGAGAATGTTATATCGTCCGACCTGATTTGGAACATTTTCCTCATCTAGCGTCCACCTGAGTGAGTGTAACCACCGAATACGAATGGGTACACAAGGTGCGATGAAGCTTAATATGGACTCTATCGTGCTTGACGATCGGTCGGAAGACCGGGAGGATCGGATCAGTTATCATAGCGATGATTCTTCCGATCCTGACGCTGATCAGGATCAACGGAGTACCCCCTCTGATAATTGGTCAGTGGGAATCCGACTCCTCCCAAAAACGTCGGTTATGGATTTGGAAATCGGCTCCACCACATCAACATGAGGGTGAATGCACAAACAAGACGGCACCCCAGATTGATACTACCATCTGTAACCACGCGTATTTTGATTTAGTCAGGACCTATACACGACACTACATATGTTGAAAGAGCTCGAGTTTCATTCGGAAAACTGGAATACGCATTACGGGCAACGTGGGACAGGCTTAAAAATCCTGAGTCAAAATGTACGTGGGTTAAAAAAGAGATGTATTACAGTGGCTAATTGCCTGTCGAATTCTCAATTACAGACTCCATCCTAAGTATTTCTTATTACAAGAAACTCACATAGCCGACAACGACAAAGCTACGGAGATAACTCAGAAATGGGAGCAACTATGGGGACAGTTTCGACCCAGGAAGCCATCAACCTTCTGGAGTATCGGAAACAACAAACAGGGGGTGTTGCAATTTCCATCCAGACGTAGCAAAAGAGGTTATCCCATGGAAAAAAGGCAAATGGACGAATCGTTTTATCGCCTTGCAATGGATTTTTGGGAGTAAACATTTTCGCACATTGGGGGAGGCAGCAAACAGGGACCGATTCTTCTCGGAACTTACATTTCTTTTACAAGATGCTAGAGCACCTATTATACTGGCTGGTGATTTCAATTGAGTAGTGTCGTCTGTGTTAGATCGGTTAGGCGGACACAAAACGGACAAATCGAAGAGCATCGCTCTAACTAATTTAGTGGGTAAAACACGTTATTGGATTCTGAAATATTGGTGGGATTAGCGTTGCATGATGATCGTGTGGTACCACTGGGTCACTTGACATATTGGCGTGGAGAACAAGCGAGTCGTATTGATCGTTTTTCCATTTCTCAATCGATTTCGTCCTGGTTCAATGGCATCGCGGTGGTGAATACCCCAGTTTCCTCGGACCACAAACAAGTTTTACTCACCCTTCGCTATCCCTGGATCACGAAGGGTCCAGAGATTTTCACTGCCAAAATTATCAAGAAGAGCAAAACGCCAGGGTACCCGTACTATGGATACAACGTGCGCAACATCGCGCAAGCATTCCTACATATAATTACTAATTCATTGGATCAATTTAGCAGATGTATGTTAACTTGGGACCAGTGGGTAGCAAAATGTCAAGATGCCTTATTTTCAAGCAGCTCGTAAAGCGGCACGCCGTCGCCGACGTCGGGCACAACAACTTCAGGGTCATATAATTGATAATGCAAGAGTCAGAAAGTAAAGGGTACAAGCGGTACGGTTGGACTATATATGGTCAGACGAGGTAACATATTACATAGATCGGCACACGATATTAAGTGGTTATTTCGTAGGACTGTGATATAGGAAAAGGTCCAAATGGTCTCAAATCTCATTTCTGCGCATGGCCTCACATTCGATGAGTATTTTTTAGCGGATCGTTTCGCTCTCACGTGGAATTGAATACTTGGTAAGCAGCAATCAGATTTCACGATGCATGTATTGTTAGGTCACACCACAGAACAACGAACTGCTCATGGCAAAAATAACGGGAGAAGTCGTAGTCGCAGCCATTAAAGGATAAGAGAGGCGGAAAGCTTCACGACAAGATGTCATTAGCAACGATGTCTACAAAGATTTTCAGGAAGTGCTGACTAATACCCTGACCCAACTCTTCAATCAAATTGTCCAGGGAGAACCTCACCCAAAATCTTTCCTTAAAGCGCTGGTCATTTCTTTAAACAAGATGGGTAATTCAAGCAATGCGTTGGACTACCGACCTATTTCTTTGTTGCAGTCTATCTTCAAGATTTTATGCGAAGATTTTAGCGGCTCGTCTACAAACCGTTTTAGGTTCATTAATAGGAACTCAACAAGGTTTTGTCATGGGACGGCGAATGGACAAAGCAGGAATGATCATGAATGCAACACTTCTAAACAACGTTGAACACAATGCAGGCCGGAATGAGGAAGGTGCAGGTATATTATTCCTGGATTTCGCCAAGGCTTACGATTCCTTAGACCGGGACTACCTCTACGCTTCATTACGACTGTTTGGCTTTAAAGTGGTTTTATTCAGCTAATGGTTAGCCTTCACTGTGATACGACTGCTGAGGTTTTAGTAAGCAAAGAGCCATACCGTCAGGTGGAGTCATATCGGGCATACGGGAAAGATGTCCGATAGCGCCTCTACTTTTTTAAATTGCGGAAGAACCTCTAGCGTTAACGATAACACAGCCACCTGACATACAAGGAATCAAACCAACAACGAGGGAGGGCGGTGCAAAACATAAATTTTTAGCTTTTGTTGGCAATTCGACTATATTTCTTAACCAGGCACAGCAAATTAAACCAGCCGTAGAACTATTCCGCCAAGTTGGATGGCTCTCCGTACTGAAATTCCAGCCAAGTAAGAGTAGGTTTTTATTCCTAGACCCAGGAATCAGTCTAACCAATTGGCATGAAATACCGGTTGTTGCGGCTGGCTCAAAGGTTCAATACCATGATAACCTTCACGAGAAGAATTAATTCGGAGTATTCAGCGGCGAATGGCAACAACGTCTAAATGTGGTATATCTGTCATTGAGCGTGTCATACTGTTTAATGCGATTATTGTTCCTGCCATCCTATTCACATCGAAGGTATTTTTGATCCACCTTTGGAAGTAATGAAACGACTGATATAGATCCAAAAGAGCTTAATCTGGACCAAGACAACTAAGGAGGGCACCACGATGAGGCACAAGATGGCCTACCTTGATGTACACACCCAAACAGGCGGGCGGGATAATATCGATTGCTTTACCAATTGCGATTCGGGTGCAATGTATAAAAGATGCGCTTTGGTGGTTAGCAGCTGCTGACATTTATCAGGTAGCATGGTTCGACTGGAAAGGTTTCTTTACAGCCAGTACGGTTACGCCAAGGGTGGGATATTAGGAGAGTAAGTTGTGTTTTGCAGCACTTGTTCGGAAGGCGATATCTTTGAAGGTGGAACTAGGTCAATGGATAGGGCCGGACCCCACCAACAGTGATATCTCGAGACATATACGGTACGACACCTTCCGTCACTGGCAAGATCGTACCACCTAGACGAACACAATCCAACGCGAGGAATGTTACCAACAAGAACTAACCATTACTGCTGACGTCACTAGGCTCTCCCATCACGGATCATTGCTGCAACAGTTAGAGGCTTTCTGGGGAGCATTTCAGTGGGCTGGGAACCCGTGGATACGAGATGAGCGTATGTGAACTTTTACCGCTACAAAATTTGAAAGGATTCCGGAAGTGACCATTTTTGCTTTGAAAATTTGACGAATTTCTAACGATGTCAATGCATGGCAGATTCCACAATCTGTCAAGCGACCACATGCACTTGCAAATCTGAGACGATGGAGGCGTGCTATCATATTAACATCTCCTAAAAAAGCTATTGGACAGTTTATTGGTGGTCCACCTCCGATTAAATTCTTTCGATGTCCAGAGATACTGTCCGAGGTTAAGTGGTTTAAGATGAAGCAAGGATTTATTGAAGGTAAGCACCTGGACAAGAAATATTCTACTAGAATTCAACAGACAAACGATGGGATCTTCTGGAGAGTAATTTCGTCTACACACCCACTAGAAGCCGAATGGATATCAGATCAACAAAAGTATGTTGTATGGCGTCCTTATCGGGACTACACAACTTTTCATGGCATTTGGAGGAGGATCTTTGATCAATATGGAGAATTCCGGTGTCATGGCATTTGGAGGAGGATCTTTGATCCATATGGAGAATTCCGGTGTCATATATGGAAGCAATGTAAGAAACTGTACTTCAGGTCGATGACCAAAGCACTCCCATCCATTTTACAGAAATGGACAAGAAAACAAGGATTAGATCAGTGGTGGTATTGTATTCAAGATCAATCATCGAAACAGGTATGGAAACATGGACACATTTCATCGGATAATCAAATTTGGGTGTTATTTTGGATGGCTACAATGCAACAAAATATATTTTTAACAAGTCGACAGGCACTCAACTCTGTATTTTAAACGACGATTGTCAGAGCAAACGGAGGGTGTCGTGCATATCATGTGGGGTTGCCAGCGGGCGGAGTTATTCTGGAAGAGACTCATTCAAACATGGACCGGATCAACAATTTGAGCTAAAGCCTTACGTACCCATCAAGAGATATCGTATTGCGATCAGCTTCTGTTGACTCTGTCAACATAAATCAAGCAATGTTGAACCGGTACAGTATGAAACCACATACTTTTCAGGACCAATTGAGAAGATTATGGTGGGGTCTTTGCGGGGTCGCACCTGTATGGATGTGGCAACTCCGTAACCGAACATTTTACGAAGGCAGTACTAAAAAACGGTAGGAACATGTTGACTTCATCTGAACTCCCTGCAAAATGCAACTGTTCGCAGTAGTGAAATACGAAAGCAGGACAACATACTTTCAAGATGATGGAATGCTGCTTCTTCTTTGTCTTCAGTGCTTCTTCTATACTTCCATCACCGCCGTCACAAACCGCGTCAAGACAATCAGTACCCTTACCGAGCTCTCAAACTGGTCTTCCTGGGCTTGAGTTAGCGCTAAGAGTTCAAAAGTTCATAGTAGCTAATAGTTAAGATTTAATAGACTACATCTAATTATTATTAGATCTATACTATACAATTTGAGGTTCGACACAGTGTATAATACGGTATTAATATAAAAAATACCGTAATAGTCGGACTAAGTGGGACAACACACGGATAAAAATGGGACACGACAATCTGTATTGTTGAGTTTCCACCTTCACATGATAGGAGAGATCTACTTATAGGACGGAGGACATTATTACCACAAAACCCATAATTCAAAACATACTTGAAAACTGTCCCACTTGATCCGAATTTTACGGTAAAACACCGGTCATCTGGTTTTGTGGTAGTCCACAACATGTCCTATTATAGGACATGTTGTGGTGGTCATTGGTACTTGATTCATGATAAAAACGGATAAAAAGAAGAGAGAGAAGCACATCCAACGACAAAAATAGGATGAAGAAAGCGCTCTCTGTGCATACGAAAGAAAACTATTACCCTTCTTCTTTTCTTATACATTTGATAATAATAGCAGCCAAAGAAGCAAGTGATAAAATAGATTTTTTATTGTTAATGTTTTTATTATTAACAGTAGAAGAGCCGAACTGCGAGGGCATGCATTTTAGCGGAGGTCGTTCAGTTGTGGTAAACGTTTGAATTAAAAAAATAAATTATCTGTACAAATCTGCATGTGTCATTGCTTTATATTTTGATTCTTCATCTTAATATTAATGTTGTAGAATTAAATTGTTATTTTAACGATTGTTGTTTTAACGTGGTGAGAGATATTAAACATTTTGAAAATATATGTGTTTGTCGTGTCATCTTACCTCTTGTAAAATTGAAGCTCAATACTCTAATAAAGCGATTCCCACACACGTTAGGACTTCTAGAGCTGTAGGATGGGTTGACGCTTCAATCCTTACAATCGATCCCTGTCCAGCACAAAAAGAAAAAAAATATGTTAAATACGTATAAAATACAATGTATTTTAAATGTGGTATAATACGTCTGTATAATACAATGTATTATATAGACGTTTGATATATAGTAGGGTCGCTCTTTGTTATCCAGCTTGTATCCCACCAGTATTATGTGGAGCACCTGCAAGATGTCACGGTTCAGCCTCTCCACAGTACTATTGATCCATGGACGGAACCGTGATATCTTGCAGGTGCATTTTTGGGGATGAACCGCGACAGCTAGTGATTGTTGTTTTATTATGCGGAGTGCCTGCAAGATGTCGCTGTTCAACCTCTCCACCGTACCATTGATCCACGGACTGTATGGAGCAACAAAGCGCTGCTTTGGGTCCTTGGACTGCAGTCTTCACACCACGCCCAACGCATTAGCGCACGGCAAGTCAGTAAACAGTTCCACTAAACCATGGCCACCAAATGATGGGTCCTGAGTATGACTTAATTTTCCTGCACGACAGGCAAAATGTAGGGCCAATCCTTGGCATCCAGCTTGTATTCCATCAGCATTATGCGGAACACCCGCAAGATACCACGATTCAGCCAATCCACAGTACCAATTGATCCATGGACTACAAAATGCTGCTTTGGCTTTAGTCGGCTACTCAAAATATTCAAAACCGAGTTCCGAAAATGGATCCCATTGTCAGACAACTGCGTTATCGGTGCTCCGAATCGTTTATGCCATACCTAGATCGCGTCAACCACCACGTCTGCAGTGCGTGACGAGCATGCCACTAGCTCACAATAGTGGTTGAGACCGTCCTGTAGGATCAAAACGTAGCGCAGGTCACCATGTCTATCCCCTAGGTATAGTAAACCCATATGGATGACCTTTTTGTGATGCTCACATATGAGCGTCAGCCCCGATGAATGCCACTCTATCATTAATTCCTTTACATGCTTGCATGAAAAAAACCTTGTGTAGAAAAGACTGCCCTAACCCTGCAGGATCGATCCAACGAAACAACTGAAGGCGTTCATCGTTATGTCAAGCGAAAGTTGACGGGTTCCCATTGCTGAAGTAGTGACCACTTATGAAAAAAATACCCGACCCTGGTTGAGTGGTATGCTGCTTGGGGACCGGATGTCTCGGGTTCGGGCCAACCAACTTGGTTGAATTCTAAAGTATAATGTGGGGTTTCAGAGTTGGATTTTTCTTGCGATTTTGAGTGACGGATATCATATCGGAAAGACACTCACATCGGCTCTTTGCGCTGAGAAAATGTGCTCCCTCTAACAGAAATATCTGGCCTTAATTTGATTTATCATTTTGTATAGCAAAGCTGTCATTTCCCGTCCAACTGAAAAATCGTCACGCAAAAAATCTCTAGAGATGTTTTCAACATGTAATTTCCTGCGGAATGGTATCGGATATTATTCGGTAAAAACTTAACTTTAAAACCCCTACTGAGACCTATTCCCAGTTATAAAAATAACCCAGGAAAAACCGCTAGCCTAGAGCGCATCTACCTTTAAATGCATGTCAAACAGGTGGTGCCTACTATTAAGAGCTTAACCTCTACACATCAGTTTTACGCAAAATCAAAAAAACTATATTAGCTTAACTTATTTGAGGAATAATCCTTGTGATCCAAAATTGGGTTCAAGTCACCCTGAGCAAGACGATTGCGTGTCCTCTCTTATCGTGACACGTGGTGGTAACCTAAGTTGGCCTTTGGTCAGACAGTGCTTCTACGTGTGAATTAACTTGGTACATACTTTGAACCCCCCCCCAAAGGTTAGCATTTTGCACAGAAGTTTGGATATTTTACACATAATTTTGGTAGCCCACTCTGAAATTTTACGAGTGCTTGTCATTGGCGACCACAGCAAACCGTGGAAACATAGGTGACGCTTTTGACATACATTTTACGGTACCCAGAATCTGTACAGCATCACTTACAAGGGCTGGAGGTTGAAAAATATAAATAAAAGGTCTTTAAAATGATTAGGGGAGTTCTATTACAGTGGTACCATTAATAAAGAGTACCGTACTGTAGTGGATTATGACGAAGAAGCAGTAAGTTACATTAAAATGTATCTTACTACTTCTTTTCGATTAAGTATGTCGATTGAAATGCCATAAAGGCCAGCCGCAACGGTTCGTTAAACGACGAGCGGATGCAGCGATCCATACACTCTTTGTGCCCTGCTTGGCTTACCTTCGTAATGTACCGAATCACTCTGTGGAACATCACAATGAAAAGCTGTCAAACTAAAGCAATATGACCTGCTCTTCATTACATCTAAGTTTTCGATCATTCGTCCCGGCGTAACATTCATTCGTGCAGTAGCAAGAGCACGGCCAACCACTTGAATAGCTAGTGACAGACATCCACACTTTTTGCTAAGAGCTGAGCTAAATTAGCCGAGCAACCAGGATCTATAAGACATTAAAGTTCGATGTGGAAAGATGCACCACACGTCAGCAAAGATAAACACAAGTAGCGATGTAATACGTACCGCCGTGTGCAGTTGAAGCTAATTGACTACATTGGTCTTATGTGCTTCACTGGAAGTGCTGAGGGTAATATTCTTAACGGGATCATGATCCCCCAAAATTCGGCCATCTGTTTTTGAAAATCGCCGTGAAATCGGTTTCGTTCCTAACGGGATCATGACCCGTCGCGAGCATTGCGTCGGAGTATTATTAGTAGGTACATAATAACCAATCCTATTTGTGTTTAGTATTAAAGTATCTGGCTAAAGTCTTACTTAACGGATCAAATAGATTCATCTGAATTGTTTCACCGTCACGCGTAAAGCCATAGTGAAATCCAACACATCATCTTGTTCATGCAGCTCATGTTGCTTCTCAGGTCCCCACAAATGTCATCTTGCTGGTGATCATCAGATTTCGGTATCGTTGGGCTATCAGCAGCTTCGCCTTTGCTCATCAGCGTTGCTGCAGCTTCGTTCGAGAATCACTGTTTATTGAGAGAGAGATCAAACAGCATTTTTAGTACCAGTACATGTAGTATCTAAATTAGACCCTGTTTTGTCGGCGCCGACTCACATTTCATTCAAAGCTTCGTCAGCAAGCGGTAGGAATAGATCCGTGATCATTGAGTTTAGAATATATCTGATCCATAATATAGCACAAGAATCGACAGTGCCTACGTCATACGGCTTTTGGGATCTAGCAAATTATCCCCTCACATGTCTGTTGTAGAGTTTTGGACCGTTAAGTCAACGCTACTCATCGCTACATTAGTGAATTCCATACGAAACAATGACCGACGTCAGCACCTTATCAACCAGACAGAATTTTTATCAACGTACAGACTTAAGTTGACTAAAATTGGAGAAGTCAAGTTTTTTGTGTCATCATCGGTCTTGTACGTGCCAAAGAGGATGAGAAAGTTCTGTAGATAAACAGTTTTTAAACATCCGTTCCAAAAAGAAAAAAATAAGATAAACCTACACCTTATCTACGCTTGAGCCTCGGAGCGCCAATACGAGCGTCTCAACCTTGACGTTCACAGCAAAATGTTATCCATTTGTATCCGTTTTTTGCCCGTATTGGAGCACTGATACGACGGAGTGAGATCGGAAATCATTATAGTGACGTCTTGTGGTGACAGATACGCAATGAATATTTAGATTTGCGTTTGTACTCGACGCCAGCTTGACGGCACCCAGCAGAGCTGCCACGAAACTTCGTCTAGTGGAGCGCATGGCGGAGGATTTAAACGTTGAAATTAGTAAAGTAATGGAGCTTTTATTCGCTGCACTACAAAATTAAGGTATATTTAGCCAATAAAATGTTTTTCTTCTTATGAAAGGGTCATGATCCCATTTCGGGTCATGAGCCCATCTCGGATCATGAGCCGCATGTGCGTGGATGGGACAGGACATATGTGGACTACTTTTAGCCAATAAGAGCGTCTATTTCTGGCGGGATCACGGCTCATGATCCCGTTAGGAATGCCTCTCAGGGACTTTTTTGTATTTGATTCATAATTTGTTACTGGCTATTCTTACCAGTACTTGGGTGGTATCTTTAGCTCGCCGCTGCCGCTCATGCGTCGAAGTTGATTAACAACAGTGTAGTGCTATGACAGAAGTTTTCACATTTGCTATTGTAATATTATGTGATGGTATTCACAAATATTTTTTTAATGTAGCTTACAATCACTACATGTATAACCCCCAGCCCTAGTGGATGCTGAGTTTGGATGCTGTGCAGATTTGGGAAGGTGCGATCTAGGCTAGCCCCAGGAAAAAGGGAAATTTACTCGTCCATAAAAAAACACAGTGTGTTGATTGGTGCAGACACTTGTGGGTTCCGATACAGAATTTGTGCTCATAGGGAAGCTATCATCGGTAGAGTTGATGTTGCTATTGCTGCAGTAATGTCATAGAATCATTTACCGAATCCAAGACGGGATCTAATATTACAGATCAGTCTTACATTTTGTATATTCTTTTAGGCTTAGATTAATACTAAACTACCCAAAATATATCACTCCTAAATTCTCCGTAGTAGGTTCTTATATGTAAGGTAAGACTTAATAAGAAAAATGAATATCATTTGGTTTTGGGGAATTTGCTAGTCGGTATCTTAAATTAGCCAACATCAATTACTAATCAGTACCATGATCGAATAATTATTGCTAACCAGTACCCAAACCCCGCTCTTTTTGCCAAAGCCCTTACTATTCAGTATCATGGCCATAATTTATGTGGTGTGGCCGCTATCGGAAATTCCTTCCGAGACGCGAAAACCCACGGGGACCCAGATGACTGACTGTACTCCGTCCATCCAGTTCTTGGTTGCAACCAGCACCAAGCTGGCTGGACCGGTCACTTCTGTCACCTCGGCTGTGACGACTGGGATGATCCATCTTGTATAAGTTCACCTTGTGTACCCGTCAGCACTGACGGTTACGCTTTCCTGGTGGACTCTAGGGCGAAAAGTTAAAAGCCAGTTTGAATAGGTGGACGCCGGTTAGGACTAGGGTTGCTCCTGGGAGAAAATCTTCACTGGGGTTTGTACATACAGTCAAAATATGTGTTTAAACTCGATATCGACTTTTGCAGCTTATCATTCTCGGTTGCAATTAATTGAAGCGGGGTACAAATGATTTCGGCTCTGAGATAGATGACTGAAAAAAGGTGTAGTTTCACGTAAGTGCTCATAACATAGCCGTCGTGTTTGTTTGAGCCCGCAGATATTTGCTCGATAACTTTTGTGCTAAATCTCTGGTACAATTCACTCCAAAACCTTTTAGGCTTTCGCTCGAAATTACCATTCCTTTCACTCACCCAGGTGGACTCTAGATGATGAAAGTTTTCCCGATCAGGTCGGGGGATGCGACGTCTTCGAATTAAAGTTTGTTTCACCCAAGCTTTGCACTATGATGAGCGTCTTATCTGGCAAAATAGTTCACAAACGGCGCGCCAACGATCTTGTCTTGATGATAGTATTTGATTCAGTATACTCGTCTTTAAAGCTAGTCTGCTGTCAGGTACCAATAAGTAAGGGCATTGGCAAAGCGAGCGGATTTGGGTATCGATTAGTAATAATTATTCGATCAGGGTACGGATTAGTAATTGATGGCTAATTTAGGGTAGCGCTTTGAGATTTACTTAATATATAAAAATATACTTCCTCTTTCCAAAAATATAAAGCCATTTTTTCTAAAATTCATTTTAAGCAGGAGTAGTTATCTGAGGCTAGCTGATTGACGTTATGAACCATTAGTTCAAGCTGATTGGAGGAGCTTTTTGTTTTATCAAAAACTGCTCACGGTTTTCGATTAGCTGCCCACTAACTTACGTTAGATCCACACCCGTTGCAACTAAGTTGCGGTAGTCTTTTTCGAGTATTGGATGGGAAAGCGTAAAACCCGTGAACCCGAAAACCCTTTTCAAACCGATTCGGAGTGCTTAACGCAAAGGCACGCAAAACTTGATAAACTCCGACACGACCTGTGGTTAACGGTTCTTAAGCAGCAGAAATTCGTTAAGCTAATTCGAGACGAGGTTCCTGACTCGTTTAACACGAAACCCGTAATCTGATTCATTCAACTTCCAATATCTTGTTATACCACATAGACAAGGTGGAAGAGGTCGTAACGAGCACTTGGGATCACTCGGTTAAGCGCTTCCAGAACACCAAGTCAACCAAGAAGGCTAGAAACTAGATAGGTTAACTCGAAAGTTTCTAGAATAGGTTCGCATTAAGTTCGATAGCTTAGATTTGTAGTTTTCAGGCTCCGAGTTAAGTTCGATACTTTTTAAGAAAGAGAATTTTCTTGATTTACACGCTGTGAAGTCCAACTTCTCATGTCTGGTCGTCGTACCAGAGAAGTTGAGCGTGAATCACCGAATCAACGCCCACGTCAACAAAGTCGAATGAACGACACACCCAACGTAGAGCGAGACCGCTCTGCGTCACACACGCGTGCTGCTGCAAGTGCACAAGAAGAAGCTACCAGAGAAGAGAAGCAGAATGTTCAAGGAAACGCTATACCGACGCAAGCGCCAACTTCTGCTCCGGCGCCTGCTGCACATCCTTCTGCTCCTCAGCAAGGGTTCTACCCTGCAGATCCATCCGTCATTCAACAATTGGTGTTAATGATTCAGCAACAGAACTTGCAGTCGCAAGTTCAGCTTCAGACGTTCATGCAGCAGTCACAAGTTCAGTTCAACAAGATGATGAACCGTCAAGGACCCGGTCAAAAGAATGATCCGCCAAAGTATGATGGCAAGTTGAACGAGGACTTGGAGTTGTTTATCTTCTCCACCGAGGACTACTACGCATACAAGAGTGATGTGATGAATGAAAATTTATCGGAATTTGTTGAAGAAATTTCATGCAACCTCGGAAAGTCCGTGCGGAACTGGTGTCGTACCATCTTTGCAGAGGAATGTGCCGCTGCAGGTGTGAACAAGACGTGGCAACTATTTAAGGGAAGATGCGTCAACGCTTTAAGCCGAAGGATTTTGAGTACAGCCTTCAAGAGCGTTTTTTCGAGCTAAAACAAACCAGCTCACTTCATGAGTACGTGGCAAAGTTCCAGGATCTGCATTCGCAGGCGGAGCTGCCCATCGCGGATCTTGATCAGCGTTTCTACTTCCAGCACGGCTTCGTGCCGAGACAAGTGCTAAGATTAAGGAAAAGGAGATTGATACTCACTAGTGCGAAGGCGGGACAGATACTTAATAAACCACAGGCCCAACGTCGGAGTCTCCAATGTGTGTGCCACACAACTTCGGTACCACACCAACCAGCTACTAAGTGTAGAAGATTGTGTAAAAACGGGACGTCTGTAGCCCTCCTCGTACAGTACGACTCAGCCAAGCTTGTTTTCTTAAAAAAAAACGCAAGAAGAACTACCCACTATGTGGCCACTTTACACTTCTGAATCTGGATTTGCAGAGGATGTCGACCAAAAGGTGCTACTATGTCACAGTAGGCTGCGTGATTAGTGTAATAATTGGGTGCGCGAGCTTGAGTAGAATGCTTTGATTGGTAGTTGTTGTCGTTTTTCAGGTTAAGTTGTTCGTTGAAGGTAAAATGTGAAGTGAGATTGTTTACATTGGGCTTCACGCATGGACCCCTTAAACGCTCTGAGCCACCCATTGTGGCTTACGTCGCCTAGCCTACTTTTCTCTTATTCTTTGTATGCCTATCTCTGGGTTAGTCAATTTGTTTGCGAGACATGACTAATGCACTTTCGCATAGCCTGTCCCTATTTTGGTTGTACTATGCCTTTGTCCTACGTCTTATTCTCTCACTTGCCTACAATATAGTATAATATAAGCTAGTGAATAAAAATTGCAACGTGTAACCAAAATATTTTACGACGCTAACTGCGTCACACCGAACGAAAACCTTTCTTCCGGATGATAATATTTACCTTCAACGACTAGAAGACGTCAGTAAGTATCACGACACATAAAAAAATGCTCAGAATATAAAAATTGGTAGGGCGAAGGATACCATGGTCACGTTTCCTGGTATTGCAACTTTCACTACGTCAACGATACTAACAATGAATGTTTGGCATCGTGCGCTTAACAGCACATCTACACTACAAATTTGCATTGAGTGGATGATGCGGGGTTTTGAACCAATCGTCGACGCCCGATTTGCTGCTTTCACTGTTACATTGAATTCAATCAAGCAGCTTTAAGTAAGGGATGTGTTGTGTTAAAAAAACTGATCGTAAATGTGTGTAGGCAGAAGCAATCATCTTTTTTCACACTCAATATTTTTCGTGTGTGATACTGCGATTGGGATCGTGCTGACGCATGGGTTTGGAATCTCATCGAGTATTTTTTAAGTGCGGTTGTGAATTGTGATGACCTGCCAAGACATTTGTGGTGCAGTCGCTCTCAGAAATTACTTCTGAGATACGAACACCCAGATGACTGACTGTCGGAGGGGTACTCCGTCCATCCAGGTCTTGGTCCTAGTCAGCATCAAGCCGGCTGGACCGGTCACTTCCATCACCTTCGCCGTGACGACTGGGATGATCCATGTTATGTAAAGCTCACCTTGTGTACCCGTCAGCACTGGCGGTTACACTCTCTTGGTGGACGCTAGAGCGAAAAGTTAAAAGTCGGTAAAATAGGTGGACGAGGGTTAGGACTAGGGTTGCTCCTGGGTGGAAATCTTCACCGGGGAGCAGGATTGGCGTTATACTTGAAATTTGTATACCGAAAAGGCTGGACCGAGAATAATCGATCGACCAGCTTAACCAAACGATAATAAAGGGGTTACTCCAATCTTATGAGTAATTAGAAATCCAAATAGTACTCCACAAACTTCCACAGTAAGCCAAAACTTCACCACAATTTCCAATAGAACTAAACCGTGCTCAAAACACGGTCGACTTGAGTTGAGTATAAGTTTAACGACGACTCCCGGTCGGGGGACTTCCGGTGGGTTACTTTCAACTTTCCCCGGGCAAACTAATAGCATCAAGAGGGGACCTTGTTAGCCCTCTGCTGTGAACCAATGATGACTTGCGTCTTAGAAAGCGAAACGTATACTGATTTTTATCCCTAGATCCAATATAACCTATTGTGTATCCTACCCAAAATAACCTGGCTGGATAGTTATGTGCCCTATCTGAAATAGCGCGGCCAGCTCAACCTGGGTGTCTTTGTGTACTGTACGCCAAAAAGCCTGACCAGCCTGGATATCCATCCACCTCGACTTGTACGAGACCTGGCCGCCGACTCCGATTCCATTTTTGCGGCCGCCCATCCACCTTCGATATTCCATCCGGCTGCTACAGGGACATAACTTTTCCTGGAGCCTTTCATATATCCATATCTTAACCAATCCGCCCCTTGGTCACCTATGGCCACCATCAACGGCCATCCAGCCCCACTTGGTCCAGCTGGTCAGCTGCTGGCTGACCTGGCTCTGAGCCTCCGGGTCACCTTTGTCTAGCCTGGCTCGATGCTTTGTAATGATCTGGCGCTTGCGAGTGCTCCCGAACACCTCCAGCAGCAGTCATCCAGCGTCCGTCCCGGGCAGCTGGCTTGGCCAACATTTCTACCAATCAGGTAAGTGGATTTACTTCTCATCAGTCCGTTAATTCTGGAGCCACTTAACAACACATTCTGCAAAACAGTGACAGTTCTGACGCTGAATGGACTTTCTTTGTTGATCATCTCCAAGGTGTAACCACTGGTGCGTCGTCATCGCGCATAAGACCACGTCGGTTAAAACCATGTACGACCTGGCAAACATATGTTTTGAATGTTTCGACGACGTAGCATACAAGCGGGCACGGAAGCAGAAACTAGAGCAGGGCATACGTGAAAGCTCTGCTGTATCGGTACAACCAAAGGACCATCTTCTTGCGCCAGTTTCTTGGTATTTTGCCTGCCTTTAACTTCTTTTGCAGTAGAAATATCCACTTCTAACGTAAAAATACATCCATATAAGCAAACAATATCTGCTTCCACATACAGCGCCCTTTTCTTCAATAGTATTCAAATTCATGTGTATTCGTTGCAGCCGTCTTTTATCCCTCTTAGATTTGGATGGTGTCTTGTTTTCGACACTTCACACGGAACTCAAGCGCAGTTGTTCAACTCTTTACTGATCTTCATACCCTGAACCAAGTTGCTCTTTTCCATCTTACGACGTAATTTCCCCCTCCCATGGTTGTAATGACGATGCGACGTATCCACGTCAACTTCTGCCTACCCTGCTTTCTTGCTCTTGGTTATTTTTTCGATTGTTGTAGTAATGTCATACGTTCCTATCGGCGTATGGGCAGGATTAGGGGAGAACATGCGGTAGATACCCGTCATCCTCAGAAATTTTAGCGTAAAATCTGTTGAAAATGATAACTTGTAAAGCTCCAAAAATTGCCCTTGATGACCGTCTCGCAAAGGATTTGCCAGACCAAGATATGTAGGTTATCTAGATCTGGATTCATTAGGTTGCGGCCATGCTGCTAGAAGCATAGGCAGTTACAGAGACACACAAGACGCAGGCCGTCTACGGCAGGGCGGTTGCAAGCATTAAAAAAGGAAAGACACCCAAGGCGCACAGCGTCTACGGCAGGGCCTTGATGGAGGTGTAGACGCAGGCGTCTACGACAGGGTCGCTATATGCAGTTGCATGCAGATATATAAGTATGCAGGACATCATGAAGTAGGGAGTCTACGGCAGGGCGGTTACGAAGTTGAAGGAAACTTCAACATATATTTCTTGAAGTTTGTTTATGTCTTTATATTAGTATTAATTAACATCTAATGTAAAAAGAGCGTGTAGGGCGAGTGCCAGTTGAAAATCTCACTGGTGGAGCGCAGGGCGCTGTTCTAACAAAGTAGAGTGCTGGGCACCTACTCACCACCTCACCCTGACTACCCGGGGTCATACAGGCACACCGTGACAGATTTCTGTTGTCCTTGCCCTAAGGCATTAAAACATCAAAATGCATATTTCTTGAAAGGTCACTGCTTTAGTTGCCACTACGTACCACTAAAGTCATTATACATAGTCACTAATTGAGGTTATGAGTACAACTGAGGTGGTGATTGGTCGGGACAACGGGTCAAATCCGGACCCAGAAAACAAAGAGAAATAAGCGGATCCACCCCCTTTGACTTTGTCGTTTATTACCAACCAGAGTCAGATGGATTTTTAAGTGGTTCAACGAGCTATTCGTCCACATACGCCAGGTATCGAGATAAGCAAGTATATCAAGAAGAAGAAGAAGAACTCAAAGTAGAACTTGTCATCAAAGACACGAGCAGAGACAATCGAGTACCTGAATTAACGGGGGATGAAGATTGCCCGATATGCAATTTCAAGATAAGGGCGAAAATGAATGCTGGTGCTAGTGGAAAGGTGAAAGAGATTCGAAAACGTTAGGAATCCGAACGCAGAGCGATGCTGGGGCGTTAGAAACCCACAAGACGTATCTCTTTCTCGTACATTCCTGAGTAGAATTTGATAATGAGATTCAAGAATGCGGTCGAGTTGGTAGAGGCGCATCGCCTTTACATGGCAATTCATGCAGAAGTCGATGGAATGCTGCTGCGAAACAGACTAGATGTCCCCCAATAGATGTTCAGTATGGAGTTAAGGAAAGACCAGCGCATGAAACATTATATTAACGAGATGGAAAAGTTAGCAGTTGATTTGTAGATAGCCGGCGGTCCTATCTGAAAAGAAGGTTGAAGAAATAATATTGACAAGAGCTGCTGGGATCTACCCTGAACTAGACAACGAATATTCGCAAATGAAGGCGCTTAACCTCGACGCAGAGTTAACGCTGGTCCAAAAAGATATCGATTGTTTCAAGCAGAGCATATGAGTGATTACTCTGGTCAACGACGTGTGGTGCGCGCAGGGTCGCTCTTCAAGTCAACAACGTGAGGCGCACAGGGCGGACCAGAGACCAAATATAAGAAGCGTGAGAACCCACCAGAACCTCGAAAAAGTGATGAGGCGCAGTCAGTGTCGTGTATGCAACGAGTTGGACACTGAGCACGTGACTGTACGAACGGAAGACGCGTTGAGGCGTAAGTTCGAAGAAGGTGCGCACGCTATCGAAAGTCGGGCACCCAGCCGAAGCTATGGAGGTGGCTGAAATGAGGCCGCGGTGGTGATCGTAACAGTCAAGCGAGACAAGAAGGACGTGATGACCGACGCTCACACTATGGAGAACAACAACGCTTTGTCCTCATGATAACAAGCAAAGGTTGAGGAAATTTCAATGGACACTGTGGAATGGAAGCTAAACTGTGGAAGTCAGGTCCACTTATGCGGTATGCGCGAATGCTTCACACATCTGAAAGCAGTCGAAGTACGTCAATTAGTTATTATGAACGGTTCTCATGTCACCAGGGCAGCGTGGTGATAATGATTCAAGATAGGAAGACGCTTCTAAGATGTATACTACAAAATGTGAGGTATGTCCAGAAGCACGCGTCAATTTAGTATCGATGGATCTTATGCAACATCGAGGCTTTCGCATCCTGACTGCAAGCAACCAGAAGGTGTGCTACTTGAAGTGAGAAAGGAGAAGGGACGCCCTTTGGTGGCTTGGGCTAGATCACTGACACTGCGGGGGTTGGTGGTCCTGAACTATCTTCTGCAGAGTGCTTGTCTCCCATAATTTTATTATGGAGCACGAAAGCAGCCTTGTAAACTTTCCTCCAATCACCAAATCACCATCTCGCGACGTTAAGGGCTATCTGATGCGCTTGCATTTGTTTGTGGTTTGTTTTCCTTTGCTTTAAAGTTTTGCTAGTTTTGGTCGAGACGTTTTTTTCTTGCGTACGTGCTGTTCTATGAGTTCATTTAGCCCCTTCATCAAGGTCCTTGAAGTGATCTGTATATCCACACAGTTCCAAGGTGTTTTTTCACTGGATATTTTACTCAAGCCGCAGGGGTCGATGTGTGTGTCCAATATCAAGATGTCCTTGCACCTGATAGTTTGTTGGGCATCTCGTGATCTTGGCACACGCTCAAACTTCACGATATTCAGCCAACTACACCATCGCATCCACAACCAAATGGCGTCACTCATAGCCTCTTTTTACAAGCCCTGACACAGCGAGTAGCAGCAAAACAAAGCTAGTCAGATATCCTCGTCGTGCAGTGTCTCATTTGTGTAATTTCTCCTTCAGTGCGTCATTGAAACCACAGTACCGTGGTCTTTTGCCCTTCACGTATGCAAGAAAAAAAAGTACTGGGTAATAGCGCCGCGCAATCCTGTTTCCATTCAGAAATGCCATGTGTCTTCTTCGTTAGGCCGTCCATGCGGAAATAGATGACGCTTTCCTCGATCAGAGAGTATTGAGCATGCTGCAAGAAGACTGGCACGATATTTTCACGAGCTGCGAGCCGCACTGGTGGCTTAGCTCGCCAATGCTCGTGCTCACAAAAGAGTCACCCAGGGCCTTGGCCAACACAGCCACTTGTAGGGGTCAACACCATGGGCACAGAATGTAAAGCGCTGGTCCTGTATCCAAGCACCAACACACTTCTCAAAATGATACAGCGACCATCTCGGTCATCGGTTTTGTTGTGACTTTCGAATGCAAAGTATAAACCGGCTCATAAAAACTCGCTAGCTGGAAGAGTTTTCATGATCGTAATCGACCAGACTTAGCTTTACAAAAATAGATGTTGTTACAGTTTAGCAGTTTTAAGTTTCCTCGGAACTAAACTAGGGTTCAATGAATAGATTAGACGTGTCTTCGTCACACGACTATGTCAATCTGTCATTCATAAGCTACGGTTTCTGGTGGTTAATCCTTTTGAGTGTCCATGTACTGACTTGCCTGTACAACGCGAGTTTCGCCAAATTCTATTGGAATTTTGGTGCTTCAGTTTTGAGCTATACACTGGAAGCGTATTCAGTTGGAATCTCTCGAGAGAACTTTCCCATGATCGCGTACACGCATATTGTTTTGGCTTCCATTCATGGAGCTTGCGCTCTACATATGCTCGTTGGCTTAGTTTGGCGCCACCCGAACTTGAAAATGCATTTCTGTAAACGGATCAATGTGTCTCCCATGCCAAGCTCTCGGACGAATATCGAAGGTCCGACATTGTCGCAAGAGTTAGATCAGGACCGGGCTAGAAGCGTCGTAGCTCGATATATTGTGCGACTTTATACAATATTTGGTGATCGACACGGTCTTTTTGGAGTCAATGGTGAACAATTTCACACGATCATCATATGCCGCAAATTTCTACAGACTGCGTTACAAAGTGTGCAAGCAGTTCGCATGAGCAAGTTCCTACCACATCCACGGTTAAATCATTTTTTCGTGATTTTGCTTATCGTAAATTGCTGGTCGTCTGTCTTTATTTATTCGCGATGGTTTTGGCAGGGTGAAGCACAACGTCGTTTTGCTCTCCTTTGGTGCGATTGTGCATTGGATATAATGGCAACAATCGGCGTGTTGGCAATGATCGTGCTGGGATACTTGGATCAATTAAAAAACGGTATGGCTGATTTCATAGCGGATTTCTTTTTTACGGACGATAATTCGACTGCTCAACTGCTCAATGAGGCACGAATCATTTTGGTTGTATCATGGCCTGATATGACAACGCGCATTGTCTATTCGCTGGGGCTGGTAATTACGACAACAAATATTAAAGAACTTTTAAATTATAAACCTATGAAAACGCGTCGATTAGGACCTGAGGTTGCCCACCCATCGTTATCGATGCTGAAGAACGAGCCAAAAAAGTCACTAAGATATTCCAAAAACCACAGAGCAATACCACCATTCTGTGTATCTGCAAGTTTGGACGACGAAACTCGGTTTCGAAGACGCCAGAACATTACAATTCGTCATCCAACGAAAAAGAAACATGTTGACAAGTTTAACTTGCTATTTGTGCTGTGGGGATTTGCGGTGCTAGTATTGCATTTGCAAGCTATCAGCAAGGCTCCGTTATTGGAGTGTGCACCACTCGTACACCCGATGGCAGGTGCACTACCATCTTGCTTTGTGGTGGATTTTAACTGCTATAAAATGGGAATTTCCGGCACAGTAGAAGAAGTACATAGGAGGTGGACAAAGTTTGATCGTGGAACAGCTGTAAAACTTCATATTTTGCATTGCTCGGCTTTTGAGATGCCCACTACTCTTCAAGATTTTAGTAAGTTACAAGAGATCGTCGTGTATAACTCGACTATTGCTGATTGGGGAGATACTGCTGCCCTCACAAATTCTCTTCATCCAAGGCTTACGAGCGTCTCAATGGCTCGATCGGCACTGGCCAATGGCATTCTCCCTTTAGGATTACAGTCGATAGATTTCCCAGCCGCGCTTCTTTCTATCACTTTTTACGATACAAATTTACAGGGGATACCGGACGATATTGACTCGAAGTGGCATCTTGACTCAATTATCTACATAGAAAATAGTAACCTGACGTCGGTGCCGTCAGCGCTAATTCGAGTGCAGCCAAGAAATCTCATGTTGGGAGGCAATCCTATCACAGAATTCCCACCAGAGCTCTTTGACATTACTGGTTTGTTTTATATAGGCCTGAGCCATACCAAGATCAGTATGCTACCTCGATCGATTTCTAATCCAAATATGAATACGCCATTTGTTGACGTCAGAAATACCGCCATTTCATTTTTCTGGTCCTGGATTGACCCTTTGGTTAAAGAAAAGCAAATCATTACACCAATGATTAGCATGATATTTGCCAGTGGCTCAATTTATTGCTCGGAACGTGAACAAATTATGGCTGGTACCTTGGATGCGTTCAGCACCCCATTACAAACCGATTTTTCGCCTCTGCTAATGAATTCATCGGCGGAAAACTGGGAAATGCTTCATCAAGCTGTCGACTGTTTACCTTTACCCTTCGAATCATTCTCTCCTATTGAGTACTGGGATAAAGCGTACACTCTTAACCAACAAGCGTGAGTAATGTCGACTGTTTTCAAGTCGTCATTTATCACGACCGCGGGTTTTCGATATAGTACTAGTACAGTACTCGTTTTAATTAATTCGACAGCGAACTGACACCTCTAATGGATACAAAGTAAGTTTATGACGTCCTGTCACCTTGGACATGATGACGTGATTATTGCATTACGACGCTTTGGGCGGCCTCTTGAAAGTAGGTAGAAGTACCAATCTACTGGACAATAGGTATTCTGGTAAACCCAAATTAGGTACCTAGTTCTTGCAAACGATGAAAACCACCCCGTGGCGTCGCGGTCATAACGTTGGTTGGTCACCAACAGCGATGCCCGTGCAGATATGCATGCTGAAACTCGTGTTGATGCTTTTGTTGTCAGTTCTGTTTTCATTACTGGGTTCTGATGGAAACGACGTATTTAATGCAGCAGAACTTTATGCTTACCTGTGCGTCAAATCGGTGCATCGAACGGCAAACAGTCGGGTTGAAAGATGCGTCCGAGTTTGTGGCAGTGATTCAAGATGACGGGTACATTGTGGTGGAAAAAATGAGTAATATGACGGGAATGGATTGAAGAAGATCAGTGAACTAGAAAAAATATAGGCGTTTTCTAAGGGCGTGTTCAACTTTATGCACCTTTTCTTAACCCAATGTCGATACTGTATCAACAAGACCTCGGTTGGTGCTGTGGTCAAGGCCCTTGCCCCTGGGACCGGGGGATTGCGGGTTCGAGTCCCACCGTGGATGAATTACCAAAGTCTAGGGTTCCAAAGTCGAGCCAACTCGGGTGGGTTGTAAGTATGAGACGTATTCAACCCTAGGGCTCAAACCCAAGCCCAACCCGCACCGCAAAACCCGCACCCAACCCGCGCGGATTGGGTTGCGGGTTGACCTGAGCCCAACCCGCAGCCCACAAACAACCCGCAGTAAGATTTTAACTTTAACAACCCACAGTTGGGGGGCGGTCCGGCGCCCTCTTTGTCACTACAAGAAAAAAGAGTGATGTAGCACAGCTCGTAGTGAAGCAAGGAAGAACAACGTAACTGCGCGGAACATTATAAAAAGCAAAGACGAAAGATTGCCTCTGGAATGGTGTTTACTACAGAGGTCGGTTGAATATGAGCGTGCATTGGCATTTGGGCGACTAAACTATTCTATGCCGTAGCAAGTAGAAGCAATCATCTTGCAGCATAAGGTTCTTTACCAAGAGCTCGCTGCCTCAATTACTAAACCGCAGATTGGACAATTAGCTCAATCTATAATTAGTATAACCTTTATATTCTTCAGCCACCCGCGCAGTTTTTTCACCTCTAACTTTGAATAGCTTCCCACGCCACCTCCACCTCGTGTAGACGGATGTAGTAAACCCTCTCATAGTGGAGGAGATAATAACATACCAGAAGAGAATCCATGCCTTCTGACGAAGTCCTTTTTTGGCCAGCTATGTGCAACACGCTAACCCAAACAGCCCGCAACCCAGCCCGCAACCTGCGGGCTGGGCTGCGGGTCGACCGCAACCCGCACCAAACCCCGCGGGTTTGAGCCCTATTCAACCCAATAATGTCGATACAGTTTAGTAAGGTACATAAAAGATTGGTCCGTTCTTATGCGCGTATGTACCGTAAAAGTCGGATCCAGTGGGACATACGGATCGAGTGGGACACCACCAATCTGTAATGTTGACACCAATCTGTAATGTTCAGGCTGCTAAAAATGAGGTATTGTGTTACGAGAAAGTACAAAATGCCTCATTTAAGCTTCACCGGAGCGCCTCAATTTAATGGGTGGCTTCAGGTAATATACAGTAATAATAGAAGCGTGCCCAAAATCGCGACACTCCAAGTCATCCGAGAGACATCGCTACATAAGCTATAGATTGCCTTCTCGAGTTCGCCATGGACGTATCAAATAACGACAGATCTCCAGCCCGGAGAAAAACCAATGTAGAGTGTGGAGCAATCAGAACAGTTCAGAATACACTGCATGCACCAGCGAAGAAAATTCGTACGCAGCGCCAGCACTGGCTCCCGCGCTACGAGGATGAGTTGGGTGTTCGACCGATCCAAGTGCCAGGAGAGCCTGTTCGACAAGCTGTATGTAAGTTCTGTATTCATTTCGGGCGTGAATCAGCGCTTGAAACACAATCCAATCCTTTCTCGATGTTACTGAGTGTCAAAAAGCGCAGAAAGATTCAACACAAGAAAGTTTTCTCGTCGTTTCGTCGTGACAACATTGTTCGACATCATATCAATGAACACCCAAGCAAATGGATAGAGTTCCAGCGCGTCAGATCGGATAATCCACAGGCACTGTCATTCTTTTTTGGTGCGAGGATTAACCCTGCGTCCATCAATGCGTTTCTTATTGATAGCGAAATTCTCGTATTTACCATCCCTTCTGGTATTATTGAGACTATTGACCGCCTTTATGTCGAAAAGTCGGATTCAAACCGACTCGGATCGAATCATTTGGATGATCTTGAAGGAGAACAATCGCTACTACCAAGTGCATTTGATGGATTTATCGAGCAAGAAGATGGTTCCTACATGCTTACGATGACAAAAAAGAGCAATTTATTACAGTGGTGAAGTGCCTTCAGTCAGTTGCTAGTTTTCGAGCCGTGGTCGACGTATTCCGGGTGTTCGCCCTAATGAACATGAAGCTAGGCACACCCGGCCAGAAGTCTGTCGCATGCCACGTTCGCAACCTTGTTGCTACCAATCTGTCCGCTTTGCGAGTCATATTGGATTGTGCATGGTGTTTTTCGCTACTTGTTGACGGTGCAACACATAACGGGAGCAGTTACTTTGACGTTCGCATCTCCTTCGAATACATTGGGTCACTCTACAACTTTCACTTATTGATGATTCCAACAGGCAGTCGCGAGCATACTGCAGCAGTTTACGCCGATCTTGTGCTAAATGTTTTAAGAGACGTGTTTGGAAATGAAGTATTGAAAAAGCTGGTCGGGATTGCAACGGACGGAGCGGCTACAATGTTGGGTTGTGGACGGGGCTTTTCTAAACGTATTTAGGATGCGTGTGGTACTGAAGGGGCAAGTGGCATTGTGGTTAATTGGTGCGGGAGCCATCAGCTCAATTTGGTTGTTGGAGAGTTTCTAATGGTGTTGGATGAATTTGTGGATTTTCGATCGGTCCTCGGCCGAGAAATTTCGTTTACGCGAACACATGAATCGGTTTCGAAGCAGCTAGGAAGGTGTCCTACGTATGCAACAACTCGTTGGAGCTCAATCTATGATACCTGCAATTATCTTATGCAACATTACAGCAGCTTGCAGCAACTTCAAGACGAGAAAGGCCGCATTAAGTCAAGTCCTTTGTGGTGGTTGTGTTTGTTTATGGTCGCTGACCTCACGCGTCCAATACAGCGGTGCTTTCAAATGATGCAGCACAAGACAGTGACAACGACAGAGCAGTACGATGCTCTCAAGGACTTAAATACTACCCTCTTGCTGCGCTTCCAAGACGACGAAAATGAAAATTTTGCAAAGTTCAGCTACGCAAAAATGGAACTGCAATTATGTGGTACATCGCCATTTTCTCGTAGACTGTACGAGTCCATCAGTTTCGAAAATCAGCAAAACATAATGGAGGTATTCATTAATGCAGTAAATGTGCTCGCTGATGGAGCAGTGGCGATACAGATTGAAGTCGGGCGCGACAGCACTGCAAAGCGTCCTGTCAGCCCGCTTGAAATTATTTCCTGTAATGACGACGCATTTTCCGACATATTACAGATGTACAGTGAGCGCTTGATTAAACAGTATGATGCACCTATAGTAAGCGTAATCTGGAACCAGCGTAAAGCTCTCCGTGAGGAGAGTAAAAAACACAGCGATCTATACAGACTCATTTGCGGGGTTAATTGCGATCGACTAGACGTGGCATGGTCGAAGGTTGACTTGGAAGGCGAGTATAATCGGCTGCGCTCGTTTGCTGTGGGAATTGGAAGCATAGCGCCGGGAACTCATTCGGTAGAAGGAGATTTCAGTAATCTAAAGCGAATTAAGAGTGAATGTCGTGGACGGCTGAGCAACTTTGCCCTCGAAGGGCAACTACAGGCAATGCAGTATTTCGACTTAATTAAGATTGCCGCCTCAACAAAGTAGTAGTGGATGCAACGTGTCGTGGAATCGGTATCAAGATTCCTACAAATTTTATATTACACAAGCCTCACTCTTCGTCGGCAATGAAAAGTAGGTGTTCTATCTATTTTCTATTATATTGGAGCTAACGACCTCATTTTGCGACCTCATTCTTCTTTTACAACAGGTTCGTTATATGAATGCAAATGTGTTTACGCTGAATCGTGCTATATTCAGTGCTTCTGCTTATGTGACGTTTAGATCGAAACCGCGCGTTGGTTGTATTGATGATATAAGTTCTTTCAACAACCGCAACTACCTGCTCGTAAATATGCTAGCAGACGCAATATTGCAAATTGGACGGCAGTAGACTTACGATTTCTTATACGATAAACAAATAAATATACGCCCACACTCCTACACGATACAACACAGTTTTAAATATTAACCACGATACTAAGGATTAAATGAAATACAACAATGCGTACCCAACGCTGTTGTTGCAGCAAGCAGTAGTTGTCGAATATTGTAGGCATTTTAGCGAGCAGATCGCTCAACGTAGGTGATAAGGCCACCTACCCGACACAACAAATTTTTAAATATTAGCCACGATACAAAGGATTAAATGCAATGCAACATTGCGTACCCAACGCTGCTGTTGCAGCTAAGCAGTAATTGTCGAATATTGTAGGCATTTTAGCGAGCAGATCACTCAACGTAGGTGATAAGGCCACCTACACGACACAACAAAGTTTTAAATATTAGCCACGATACTAAGGATTAAATGCAATGCAACAATGCGTACCCAACGCTGTTGTTGCAGCTTAAACAGTGAGTATCGCGACAGCAGTAGTTGCAGAAAAGTTCATTGTCTGGTAATAAATGAGATTCAGTATAGGTATATGACTGCCTCATTTTAA
>MIQA02023551.1:0-12556 GCA_001887855.2 Sclerospora graminicola
CCGGTACACCAAACCCAACTGGTACCAGCCCGGCCGGTACACCGAACCCAGCCGGATCGGCCGGATGGCCCTCCATCTAAGCTCACTTGACCGCTGGCGTTAGCACTTCCTTGGCAGCTCCACGTCTGACCCTGGTGCTTCCTCCGTCCTCCTAGAAACTCAACCTCCTTCAGGACCCTTCGCCCATACCTTCTACCAATCCGCCCTTTGGCTGCCCACCATCTGAGGTCATCCCGTTCACCTAGTCCGCTAGCCCAGCAACCCACGTCTTCGGCCACACCTATTTGGCCCGATTCCAGGCCTGGCGCCGTCCTGCCGCTGGTAGATACGCTCGGCGACGGCCATCCGGCATCAATGTCCTTGGTCCACATTTTCCGACAATCAGAAGGCGCCCTCTGGAAAGTACTTCACAGCTTCCCATCAATTAATTCACAAGCCACTTTACCACACTAGTATCTTGTGGGGATGAGTGAAATGCGCTAATAGGTGAATAATCTCCTCACCATCAGCAGAAATAGCCTTTGTCCATTCCGCCGGCGAGGCTGTTAAATGCGGTACGAAGGTCCCTCTTTGTTGGCCATTGCGTCCCAAGCTAATATCTATTCATTATCCATCCATTCATCACGTTCGATCCCTGTCCTTACCTGTGTTAGCTCGTCATCTAGTTCCCGTTGAATTGTAGCACCTTCGCCCCTGTCAGAATCCAAGTTGGTTCCATTGGTCGACTCGTTTTCCCTTACTGTCCCGTCGCACGCTCGTTTTTTCTCTTCCGAGGTGCTATAGGGGTTAGACGGCATCATCCATGCCGTCTAGTCCCGGGCCCTTCCCTGTTAGCTGCTCTTTAATGATGTCTGAGTCCGATTCTGAAAAATACTCTGATTCATGACTGCTATTTGACTGTTGGCTACTATTGCTTCACTAGGTAGACATATATCGTTTACACAATGAGCACTCAGCCGGGGAAGAAGCGAGCGAGATATTGGTATGGAGTACACAAGTGCGAATGTCCGGGGGATTATCGGTACAGATCCGGTCTATACAGTACTACTGCGGAACATTTCCAAAACATTGACATTCTTAAGCTCAACGTGTTTTTGGAATCGATCATTTCTGCACCTTGTCGGCTACAAGTATTAGACAGGGGCGGTCCTATGTCCGCAACATCGCTAGACTGAGAGTTCATAATTGACGCGGGAGGCTGTCCAGCGGTACTGGTAGGCGTAAGGCGGATTATTGGTGTGGAGTGGTGTTGCTTGTCGAACATCCCTCTACTTGAGGGAGGCTGCCTTCGTTGGGAGAGGTTGGGCATCAGATGCGAGGATGCCCGACCACGGAAAGGTGCTTCATTCGGAAAATTGCATTCAAGTCTCGGTGGAACATGCCAACACCATCGACGCCCCTCCTCCAACTATCACGAGTATGGAGGAGATGATCCAGGAAGTGACGAGAAACTGCACACTACAGGAGAAACGGAGAACACAATCACAAACTAACCAAAGCCAATACGAAGCTTGAGCGAACCAGTCCCAGAAAAAGAGGGGAGCGCCACGCAGGGACAACAAAACTCACCCCAGCATGGCGAAGTGACTCCCGAGGAGTGGAGAGACAGAAGGGGAGACCAAAAAGAAAAATGACGAATGGATAAAGTGTCCAGGAAAAAGAAAGCAGCAAAAAGTAACGGTCTGCCACAGATATACAGTACATATAAAAGAAGAGGAAATAGTAGAAAAGTAGTAAACAAGTGGGTGGATGCGACCTTCCTACCTCAACAACGCATGGTAGAGAAGCAAGAAAACAAAAAAAAAGATTCAGACTGGACACCGGACTGGAGCAGATCACACCGATCCGGGGCAAGAACCAGTCTCACGCCATGACGGCGGGAATGGTAAAGGGTAGAAACACCCAGGAAAACAGCAGGCATCGATCCGATTGAAGCAACAAGAGAATACAGAGTTAGAAGTGCTCGAAGCGCAGACTAAAAACGGATCAAGGAATTATGCATGTAGATCACCGAAACACAAGGGGAGCTTTCATGTTTACATGGCACAAAGCGCCAACATCCGTGAGAGGATCTTGTAGTTAAACAGACGCTATGATAGCGATGGGCTGCAGCCAATCCAAAACGCCGGTGACAGGCAACTGCAAATCGTATCGAATCATTCAAGCTCTAATGAATTCTAACATGATTACGTATTACCATATACTAAAAGAAGGCGATGCCAGACTTAACGCAGGGTCCGTAGCGAGGGCGAAGATGGATTTCACAATCAAGTTTCCGGAAGGGGTGCGGCGCCAAACTTTGCGGAGCCTCGGACGAGGACATGACAAGAGGTCTGCATAGAGTTCAGAAAAGGAGTTTAAGTGATAGAGCACATCTACATCCTCATACCCCTTTTCCGCTGCCCGAAGGTAAAAATGAAAGCTATGCCGATGCTTCGATTGATCATAGCTCATCACTTTAACTCTTGTTAACATCTCACACGATCTCCCTTTCGTTATACCCCGTGCTGTCGCCGCCATCGTGATGCTCTCTTGAATACTCTTGGTGCTCTGGAAAACTATCTTATTTCCACTTCTTCAGTCATTTTCATACTTAGACACCCTTTACTTGCACCCTTACTGTGAGAATTAACCGTAACCTATATGCATTGGTCACATTATACTCCACAAGAAAGGTGCTAAATATCACGCTATAATACGGCCCTACGCCAGTCCTTTCACAATCTTCCATTCCACCTGTGTTCCCTACCGTACTTGCCATTTTAGACCATGTGTCTTCCACCCTTTTGTATACCTCATGCAACACAGCGATCTCCTCCGGAGAGTACCATGTTCTGTTAAAGAAAAAATCCTCTGTTATTTCATCATTACTGGGGTATCTTCCTTCACCCAAGCTACCTTGTGCAGTCAATCATTTAGGACCGCTCCACGTTTTGACGCTTCCTCTACTTGACTCTTGCCTATTATCTTGGAGGGCACATGTTCGAAGGATTGGTTACTTATTTCTCCACCACCCTACAAGCCTCACTGGCTCGTTGCTTCCACACTTGTCAGTCTTGTCCTTGAATTACGACGATCAGTTCAATCAAATCAATGAGCCGTTCCTGTTCTATTGCCGAAAGTTGTGGCAGTTTTTTTTCATTCGTATTTCCACCTGACTTCCGCCCCGGGAATTGTTTGTAAATCCCTTCAAACATTTGTTACATTAGATCATGCCAATTCTGTAACCTTGGGCGCGTTTGCGACGCATCTTTCAAGGCTTGACTTAGTACCTCTGCTAAATCTTGAGGTTGAACGGCTTTTAATTGACCTGTCTACTTCCTCCTTTGACCTATCGCCCTTGGTAGCGTTAAATAAGGATATGTGCTGGGACTACTGTGTGTGAATCTGCCCATTCTCAATCCGCATACCATCCGGGTCGCGCTAGGCTCTCAGTATTCTCCTGAGTGACGCTGCTATTTTTTTAGAGAACTTTCGCAAACTATTTGAGTTGAGTTTCAGTTTGAGATAGACATGTTTATGCAGACTGGAACTCAACTGAAACGTCACCCAAAAATATCATTTTGCATGTCATCAATCAATTTCAGTTGAGGTTCGGACGACAGCAGGTCCAAAGTATTAGTAGCGGTGGAGAAAATCTTAGCGATGGCGGATCGGTGTACAAGTTCTTCCGCGAGTCGCTTTGTCATGGTGACGAGGGTACATGGAGCTAACGAAAGTTTGGCTGTGGAAAATCTTATGTAGTTATTGACAGAACTGATTGTTTTGCTAACGCTCTTGCACAGATTTAAACGTCCCAGCTGGAAAGACTTGCTCCGACAAAGCACGGTCTCACCGTCTTAGCGTTTCATAGTGGTGAGCGTGCACCAGGCTGGCTCGAAAATGCAACTTGTATGATCAGCTATGGATAACACCCATTGAATTTCTGCGTGCTGGCATAGAATTAATTACTCTTCGAATTGGTGAAGTATTTTCTCTTCTGGTACGTCTAAGCGCACAGCGGCTGCAGTGGTATGGTTGGCAGCAGGTGTTGCTGGTATGTTTTGACTAACTTAATTTTGTCGTATCGCTAGTATTTTCTGCTGATCTAAATGCAAGAATCGTGGTAAGCGGGACTGCACTCACTTCGTCGCGAGTCTGGCGTCAAACGATAGCCGACTGGTTGAGAAGGAAGCTCATTTTTTGAAGCAAGTGCTACTGAGACCATCTTGCGGTACTTAACGGGACATACTTTTTAAGACCTTCATTCCCTTCAAAAATCTGGATCTTTTCCAGAAGAAATCATGCACCTAGAATATGCGCACCCCAATGCCGAAGCACATGTGGCTTACCTTGAACCACGTCACGAGCAGCAATCTCTTTACCGAAAGCTATACTCAGAGATGTAAGCGCTGGATTTTACGAGAAATTTTTGAGAATTCAGTACGATGGTAGCTCGGTAATCTCAGACGCGATTTTAGACATGCGACTGGTATGCAAGTATGGTAGGGGTCGTGCAGGCTGGCCTCAAGCTGCGCGTTACATCTCTATGTTGATCTTAGGGCAAGAGACAGAGAGAGGCATGGGGAAAAAGAACGACATTGTAGTAATCTATTTATTGCATTAGCCAAAGCTCCGTTCCTTTTCAATCGTCTGCCCTTTGCCGCACAATTTTGCGGCTAACATGGCTTCAATTCGTTCGGTTTGCTCGGCGTGATTCCCAATCTGCTTGAAATGGCTCTGAATGGCGCTTGCCATGTGCGTCGGTTGCGTTCGAATTTGTTTCTGGTACTCGTTCTCTGGGGGATCAATTGTAGCAATTGCGCTTCCATGACAGCGTGTTACTGCGCTTGTTTGTCGTGCACGGCTTGTACATCGTCCTTTTCCGCCAAGATTTCTTCAAAGAAGTTGACGAGGCCACGCACTACTGTTTCGAGTTGACTGAGCACTTGACCACACTCCAACCGCAACTGCGTGTCCCACAATATGTCCATTCGATAGAGTGAGTGGGATCCCAGCATAGAATGCTGCAATCTTGATCCCCTCTACTCGCCACGGGTTCTTTACAAAGCAAATATTCTCCCTTAAGTCGGAGCTGCTCCCGCCGCCGTGGTTGCCATCTCCATGATGGCGTGGTGGGTGACAAATTTTACAATTATAAAAAAGAATAGCTACTAGATAAAGTTCACGTCAAACAAGGATTAAATCCACAAGCGTTCATTCGAAATATCCCGACCAAAATGAACGTATCTATACCATTTTTATGTGGTTCCGCTACCGGTACATGTACTGTATCTCAAATGAATCTCAGCACCTTAAACCTAACCGCGATTGCGATGAGATCGAGTTTGTGATTTGCCCTAGACCACGCCTTTCTCAAACTAAAACTGAAACCTCCTCGATTTTTATGTTGCGAAAGTTCTGAGATTCTGAGATTCTGGAGGATCTCATCAATTTTAGTCCCTCACTGATCCTAGTTATGTCAGCGTTGCTGACAGGTGGTCGGTTATCCCCTTCCCCGGGACTACCACCGGGGTCCGGCATACCTGGTCTTGGTTTTAGTTCCTACTTTGGTACTTGCACAGTCTAGATTCTTCCTCAAAATTCGGGAAACAATTATAAGTCCTGTTCGGCAACGCCCAGTTTGCAATTTTCTGCACCTTTTTTATACCCAATATCAATATGCTATTTTGTCGAAAATCGTGGAGTGGTCGGCACGCAATATTTTGGGTCCTAAAATGCGAATTGAAAAATCGCCGAATTCAGCGATTTTAAAACGCAATGCCGATGTTGGAGGGGCTGCATATTTTTGGTGACTATACATATCTCCGTAGTCTCACTCAACAATACCACCCTTCATGACGGTAGCACAAATGGACGAGAGCGCACGCCAATTCACGAGGTCCCAGGCGCTACGAAAACACTCACACCTCCTCGTGTCCTAAAGAAGCGGCGAGTCCGTAGCAAGATACCTGATGGATATAGCAGTAGTAGCTACGATGAGATGGCGCTATCGTTGAGCACCAACTCTTGCGAGTTCAGCCAGCTGAATACAATGCATGACATGTATTTATTAGAGAAAAGACCCGAGCAAGAACAAGTTCGGACATCTAGAGTGATTTTTCAGCTGAGTGACGATGAAGAGGCTGCAACAGCAGCAGCAATGGCTTCGCCATCATCGTTTATGTTTGGCATGTCGCCACCAAAGCGCAAAACGAGCAAATCCGATGGAAGGGTGAATGTGTTGCCAAGCAAAAGGAGGCAGTTGCGACAGCAGCTACAGCTACGACAAGAATTGTTTTCAACTCCCACACGTGGTACTCAAACGTTGGTACATGCTCTGAGACAGGTGAAAGATTCGTCAAAGCCAGAGAAATTATACAACGCCTTGGAATTGCAGAGAGCAAGATCACCTTGTCGTCTACAGCTCGGGATGACGCTGCAGAGGTGGTACCAGAGCAAGAATTGATGTCGTCGACGATATTCTCAAGCACGGTGAATTTTTCGGACGACGCGTTATTGCCAGTGGATCAGTGCGCCAAGAAACAGCTGCAGGTACTTTGCAAGCGCCACAAATTGGTGGGAAGATGGGATGTATCACGCGGTCAATATCCAAGTTTTGAATCATTCAAGTACCAGTAAAACGAAAGACCAGTACAGTATCATGGTTAAAATGACTCTGCCATGCAGTTTGCGCGAGATCGTGAGTGTATTTTCTACCGACAAAGCTGCAGAGTTTATCGCAGCATGGAGGCAATCTTTGAAGATCAATATGTCCATAGCGTTAATCTTCGCATGCCTTGTAAGATGATAAAAGAAAAATTGTCCTGTCTTCCGATCTACAAGTTAAACGAGCTTCTGAGCCCGTTTCGAAATGTGGGCTATCCCGGGAGCCTTCAAGTGCTACTATGTCGCCGCTGCATGCGGCCACGTTGAAGGTAAATGCTGTCACGCTCATGCGGAAGCACCACTTCGTGTGGAAACAGCAAAATATGAAGTTTATGGAGCGTCCTTGTGTTGCCTTTACTTCAAAAGCAAGCACAATGTCGGTACAGAATAAAAAAAGTTTACTGTTATATCCTATATATTCCCTACTGCGATAGTCTATGAATATGACATTTCGATACGATACCGGTATTGCGACACATTGGCTTTGTCGAACACGCGAAACCCAATTTCGAGCGAAATAGCATAACCCGATTTCGAGGTAAAAAAGAATTTGAAAATAGCATTTTTGCCGAACACAGCCATAGTATTGAGAAGGCAACGAAACGGTACCGGGGGTACCATACTGTAAGTATATACCGACCTCGGTTGGTGCAGCCTGCCCCGGGACCGAAAATCCAAAGTCGAACCGGGCTGTAAGTATAATAGACCATCAGATCAAAGACTGCCACATTGATATATACCTGGCTATACGTCAATTACAGTATTATTAATCATTTGGTGCATAAATCCTATTTGATTAAGTCATATATATATCAAATCTGAAAAGTCGTAAAATACCAAGTCAATTTCGATATGACTCAGTCTTTTCAAAATTAGACATATCATCGTGTGTACTATATATCTAAACTAATTTAGTAGTGTAGCCTTAAAATAGTATACCATAGGTATAGAGTGCCAGATTTTTGATATAGTAGCCGAAGGAAAAGTAGCTAGCCCTTATTTTTTAGTATTGGTAGTTGATAACTTAGCTCGAATCGCTAGACTGCTCTTGTTGTTAGCTATTTTCAGAGTCATCGTGAGGAGATGGCAACTTGGTTGGTTACGCTAAATAACTAAAACTGCAACTCGCCTGTGCAAGTGATACTAGTGATGAGTAAACTGCCTAACTTTAGGTTACACTTAAAATAGCTTGAATGCATTTGACCGGGTTATATTTCAACCGACGTTTGTTGCGTCATGCCGTCGCTCGTCTCATTTTTTTCAGCTGATGAAATCATCTTTATTAGAAGCATTTGGCGTGGACCAATATCGCCTGAATATACAGTTTTTGAGATTTTATTTGCCAAATACCACTCAGTTTTTGAGATTTTATTTGTCAAATGCCACTCTTTTGCTTCTAATGAATCTAAGCGTTCCTTTGGATTCAAAAGATGTTGTAATTTGACATCCACTTCATCATAAAGCATTTATTGCCAGTTTCAATTATTTTGCAATGTTGAGTTAACCTATCAATAATAAAGCGCTTATTAGTATCCTAACAAATCTCCTGGACAATATTACGGTAGTATACAAAAGTGGTTCTAAGCATTGATTTTCAAAAAGATAATCTCGCAGAAATCACAAGATAGTTGCAGATGATTCCCTCATTTGTGCTTTAGGTTTACACTCAGAGCGATTAAATCGTGCCGCAAACGTTACTATAGAAACGGAAGGTAATAACAACGAAATGCAGGATGCGATGAAATCGAACCAGGAAGTTTATTCAAGTATACCGGTTCCATGAACGATAACAATACGGAAGAGGACGAACGTAATGATGACAAATCGAGTTCGGTATATAATTATTCGAGTTTAGAAGTGAAATGATGTGAAAGTGGATATTTGATGTGAAACCATGCAAATTTGAGTAAATATCGAATTTGATTGGTCTAAATGATTTAGATAGAGTTATTTCGAAATTAGTTGGTCTTTGACTTGAGACCAAAGAGCAAATCATATAACTGGTTTATACGTTGTATGTAATAAAACCTAAGAACTAATAGTAACGTTACTATTTGATTAGGTGGTCTAATGAGATGCATTAGACCATCAGATCAAAGACTGTCACATTAATATATATCTGGTTCTACGTCAATTACAGTATTTTTAATCATAAATCATATTCGATTAAGTCATATATATACCAAATCTGCAAAGTCGTAAAATACCAAGTCAATTTCGATATGACTCAGTCTTTTCGAAAGTGGACATATCATCGTGTGTGCCACACTACACTATATATTTAAATAAGCTTTTCGTCGTCAAAGTCACTACTTTGTTTCTCTAAACTCAAATATTATACCGAAATCTTTACGTTCGTCCTCTTCCGCATTGTTATCGTTCAGCTTCCCAAAACCAGCCATGTGATGAGCACTTTATTATTTTTTACTTGTCCCACCGCAATGAACCCTTTAGCACCACATAAAAAATGGGGTCAAATGCATTCAATTTATTTTTAAACTTAGGCAATTTATTCGTCACTACTATCACTTGAACAGTTGCAGTATAGCGAGTTGTATGCATAATCAATGAAGTTGCTGGTCGCTCCACGTCTCGGCACGATGACTCTTTAAATAATTACCACCACGAGCGTTCTAGCGAATCGAGCTAAGTTATCAATTACAGGTACTTAAAAATAAGGGCTAGCCAATTTTCATTCTCTTCTTTTTCATAAACTAGCAGAATTCCTCTATATTCTATTCTAAGGTCAACAATATGACCGGTGATTGTAATTACGGAAGAGGGGCTAAACTCGAATCTAATTGGATAGATGAAAGAAAGTGGATATTTGATGGGGAACTATGGAAATTCAAGTAGGACACATTAAATTCGAACTTGATTGGTCTAAATGATTTAGATAGAGTTATTTTGCAATTAGTTGGTCTCTGACTTGAGACCAAAGAACAAAGCATATAACTGGTCTATATCTAATAAAACATAAGAACAGATCATATTTTAGTAGTAAAGGCAGTCTATTTAGTCTTATATACTATTAGCTACTATAAATGTAAGCATTTCAGCTCTGATATTCTCAAATCTTGTCGTCGTCCGCTTGTGATTTGGTGAAAGTGCGGTCTGGCGCTCCTAGAGATTTCCAACGACTTCTAACAGGCATTCCAAACATATCTGTAGCTGCATACCTTGTATTCGTAGCTCAGCTCTGGACTTCTCGTATTCGGTCACAGCTTTGATCTGCTCCATCGTCTTCTTCCAAATAAACTCTGTATATTGATACCTGGTCCACTGTTCCTGTTGGAACACCACTAAGTTCTTCAAATCCAGGTTAATCCAATCGAGCATATTGCCCACCACAGTCGTTGTGCTTGTGTTAGGCACTCTGTAGCTTGCCTATCACACCTTGCAAATATCCGTTTCTTGAATTTCTGAAAAACTGGTGGAGCTCTCCGTTGAGCCACTGACTCCTTGAATGATAAGACTGTCCCGAGCGGGACCGCCCAACCATGCCAATAACTAATAATCCGGGTCCAAAAGGATAGGGCTCGCTTACACCCCCACACAATATGTGTGACCCGTTTCCCCTCTGCCCGACACTCTTTATCGAGGCGGCAGGCGTTATCGACCTCATACCCAGGATAATAAACATTAAGCTGATGCGTGGCTACTCGATATTCAACCCAAGTCTGGTAGTCCGTCAGCTTGTTGATTCCAAAGTTCCTGGATTGACTGTTTTGGAGCTACTTGTCTCCATGCTTCCTGCTCGTTTTTCCTATTCCATATCTCCAGAACTCCATGCAGTGACTCAGAGATGTACTATCTCGAAACGATCTTCGAAACTGGTGTTGCATGGTCTTCCTGCGTGTGTGTCCGTAAGGTTTCCACGGATAGCTATGTACCTTCGGATTTGCCTTGAAGCATACATACTGCACATCCTCCTCGTCCTTTTCAGTCCGTCGCTTCTTCTCCAGCTCCCGCTCGACAGTCCAGACAAACCCGTCCGGTGATTGTATGTAGGTCCATTGATCTCCCGTGATGACATCACGTCCTGTGATCCTTCCCTTCTCCTCGGTGGTCCAGCAGACTTGTCGTAACCTGGCTGGACATCCTATTATTTGTAACGGAGGGTCTTGACCGATATGTTGCCCAATGCCTACTCTTGGTGAACATATAATCACAGTCACTAGCCACCTTAATACTTTCGCCTTGGTATGTCCCTTATTGTCCTTCATGCGCGCCGTCCACGTGAAAGTGTTCATCACGGTACGCCTTATTTTGTGTTCACGGATAGGCGTCATCTCAAAGTTATCGTGCTTTCGGGCTGGGACCATCAACCGCGTTGCTTTCAATATCCACGGGTTGTTCCACCACTGAAAGGTCCCCCAGAATGCTTGAATCTCACCCGACATTGCACTATGCCATGGTAGTTCTTTTCCCTTCAAAGTAACTGTTATTGTGTCACCTTCTCTCACCGCTGTTGTGGGAAACATTTCTGTTTTTTGGATATGTGTTAGTTCCTCAGGTAAGAAAGTCTTTACGTACATTTGGAGTATCTCCTCTTCAGTTTTATCTGGCCCTAAACATTGAGACAGCGTGAGTAAGTTTAATCCACATACATTACCTCTGTGTACTGCCTTTGTGTCGAATTTTCTGGTTTGTGGAGAGAGGAAACCTCCTGCTGTCGATGAACGAAAAAAAATTGCTGTAAATGCGCCACGACAGTGAGTACTTGTTTGCCGGCTCCATCATCCAGCATGCCGCCTCTTTTACGTATTAAATTTGAATGGATAATGGTATGGAAATAAGTCCTAAGCCCCCGGCTTGTTTGGGGGCATAGACTAAGTTCGGCGACATTTTGTGTTTTGTCAGCCCTTCCTCCCTAGTCGGATTCCAAACGAAACGCTTCTGAAAACTTATGAGTTCCTTTGTCACGTCTTGGGTCGGCGGAAACACCTTCGCTGTAAACAATATTGCAGGTAACGCCACAGCATTAAATAAATGTACACGTTCAATTACGGGTGTTCCACATTTCGCTGCCGCAATCAGTCGTCTTTTAACCGCTTTCAGCCTATGTGCCCAATTTCGCTCTTTTTTTGGGTTGTCAGTCCATATCTCATAACCGAGATAACGTGTTGTCAGGTTCTCCTGCAACACTGGTATTCCACACCACATCTCTCTTGGCTTCACTCTGTTCAAAAAAATGTTGACGCATTTCTTCTGTTGCACCCTTAGCCCCGATATTTCCCCGAAGGCTTGCACAACTTGTAATGCTGTCTCCACTTGTCCCGCACTATTGAGAAATATTGTTGAGTCGTCTACAAAGGCGGAAAAAAGGTGACAATATGTGTCAGTACCGGTCCCAATAGTGATACCTTTTAGCGTGTTCGTAGTTTGCAAGGCTATCCCTAGCGGTTCCACTGCTAGAATGAGCAGCAAAGGGGCAAGTGGGCAGCCTTGCCTGAGTCCTGATGTTACTTCCATTTCCAGTAATAGCTGTCCGTTCACTAGAAATTGCGCTGTTGTCTTCTCGTGTAGTTTAGCCATCAAATCAATAAAAGCTGCTGAGAAACCAAATTTCCGCAGTAGATATGTCCTGTCGTCCGTACCGTAGGCCTTCGCAAAGTCTAGTAGCAGTATTCTCTCACTATCTTTCGCTTCCGTTTGTGTTTGTTATTTTCCGCGTTCCAGGATCGTCATCATCACCATAACCGACCTGTCCATTCTCCTCCCGTGAACAAATCCTTGCTGCGAATCTCGTATCAGCCTTGCCAAAAAAGTCTGCAACCTTCTTGCCAGTATCTTAGAGAAAACCTTGTAACTTGTCTGGAGCAACGAAATCGGTTGATAATCCATTACATTGTCCGAGTCTCCTTTTTTCTGAGAGGAAATAAATATCGCTTTGTATAAAAGAAGG
>MIQA02023552.1:0-15118 GCA_001887855.2 Sclerospora graminicola
TAACCGAGACTTACTGAATTTAACCTAAAGCAAGAACTCTACCGATTAAAAGCTTACGAGTCTTCGATAAAACTAAAATATAAGCCATCGACTTGAATGCTTGACGCACGATACCAAGACGGTATCTTCATGAACTGAAGTGCTATCTACAACAACTCAAATGTCGTAAAGGGCGGTTAGAAAAATCCACCAAACGGAGTGTAAACTAAAAATGATTGGCAGATATCATAAATAAAACTGGGGCGCCTTTAAAATCACCCCCAAAACCATAGACTCACCCCCAATATACAGTAAAATCTATGATAGGTTCGAAAACGGTACACTGTGCCAGTTTCCAATTATTTAAGAACGATAGGTAAGCACCTCCGATTAATGATAATTTTATCGCTATTGTCTTGACGGTGTACTTAAGTATAGCGTGCACAATTTTATTCTTGTTTGCGTGAATGTTTGCGTGAACGGAGGGCTACTACTACTGTACGAACACGTAAAAAAATGTTTAATACAACCCCAAAGTTATGAAATGTTAGGTAGCCTGCATGTACTTTAGAAATTCCTTGTTGAATTTTGTAATAGATATCATAAAGATGCAGCAGGCACCACCAAAGCTACATCTACTGCTACAATTTCCACTACTTCGACTCAAATGTCTTGACCATATACTTAATCAGTCGTCGGTTACTTGGCTTTTTCTCGAAGAGGCCGAGTGACCCATTCATTTCCTTTTCGTCATTAAAATATGACGTAGCAGGTCGTTTTTTTCTTTCTGTCTTTCATTGCTTTCATGTCCAGATATCCCTCTATCAACGATTTGGGTTGTTTTGGTTCTGTCAAACAAGGTGAAGTATTCATTTTTCCAAAAACTTTCACATTAACTGTCACATAAAAAAATTCGAGTACCAAATCTTCGCGTCGAAGTTTTAGCACTCGCGCCAATTCCATTTCTTTATGCCCTCCCCACGTCATGATTACATCGATACGTACTCAGCAATCACTGTCTTTTTCCTAGACTTTACTTCGTTTTCTATAGTTCGTTAAAAAAATCTATGCAGGTTAGGCAGCTGATATACAGTCCTACAGCTGTCCTACAACTGTCCTTTGACGGCACAGTGTACCATTTTCGAACCTATCATGGGTTTTACTGTATATTGGGGGTGATTCTATGGTTTTGGGGTGATTATAAACGTACCCATAAAACTGACGTTAAGCCTTGCCGGTGGAACAAATTCGTTCACACAGGTTTAACGATCAGCCACGGGGTCTTAACTCATCAATTACGACCTGACGTTAAGACTCACCGGTGGTGATGCTCTTAGTGTTTCCCGTTTTAAATATGGAAAACATTATTCTGATTGATACGTTGACCCCATCTACAAAAAAGGACGCAGCATTTCTAAAATGATGTTAAGAAGCTTCTTGGGGGCGAAGATGGAATTCAATTTTTAATCTGCAGATTTTAGGCAGACAGGCTCATGGACTTGCAACAAGTGCGAGTAGTACATGTTGTTTAAACTTTTTTACATGTGGACATCGACGCGTGTCAGTCTTGAAAAAAGTAATTAAGGAGGAGAACGAAGATATTCAATGCCCTGCACGCAATCTGGAATTGTTTCTCGCGAAGAACGGGCATTTGTGGCCGCCCTGCGCTCCCCGATGCCAGTTGCAGCACACAAATCGCCCTTCTTTGCAAGAAACAGTTCCAGATTGCGTGCAGGGCACGGAATGTCTTCGTTTTCTTCCAGAGAAGTCGCTTTCATCTTCTCGCCACCAATCATCTTTTTAAGGTCGTAGCGCCGCAGGGTTGTCGTCCGACAGCCACAAATCGATAGAGAAAATGAATACCCACTGCGATGGGTTCTCGTTTCTATAAACACTATTTTCGTGATACGGACTAACCGGATGACAACGGATCAACAACTTGAAGGCATTCAAAATCTGATAAATGCGCTGAATTTTGATGAGTTTGCAAGTTGTTTCGATAAAGATGACGACGAGAGCGAGCCCTATGTTGTTTGGAAGGGAGTTTTGATTCATGCATTCAATAAATATATTGGCGAAGGCGAAGGACTGCGGATTGCCCGATCTCGTTGACTGATGATTGCAACATCAGTTCACAATTGCACAGCCCGAAAGTTTAAGTTCCTGTTCCTGATTGCAAAGTGGAGATTACATAACGTGGCTCAATGACGACAAGAAGACGGTGCGTATCCGAGCAACGAGGTGTCGGTCCAATGAGATCCACGCTGAACCGTCCGGTCCTTCGCTGATTGGTCGACACTAGTGGGGCGTTTGTGTCAATGTTACCTTCAACATGCACCGAATCTTGTCAATACCCCCCGAATAAAGCTCTTCCACGTGATGTGAACCCAACAGCTACATAGTGACAATCTACAATAGATCTTGCAATCGATATAGTATCTAAACGATGCGTCGCCCTTCTATAGATTGAAACGCCTTTATTCGCCTAAGCTAGAGAACCTACGATATTTCATTTAAAGAAAACTTTTTAAGAAAAGTCTGCGATCAGATATACGACACAAAAGACCACCCCCATTATTGCAACTGTCCGCATATACCTGTCCCCTCCGGTCCTACACGCCGCTCAATTTGCGTTCCCGTATTAACGGGACATAACAAACGCCAAAGAGTCGGCGCTGGGCAAACGTCGACCCATGGCGCGTAATTTCCACAAAAATCTGGCCACCTCGCGGTTCATCTAACGGTAACACGAGGCGTCCACCTTCGGCCAATTGATCCATGAGCGCTTGCGGTGGAACTTCCGCCGCGGCTCCCACATGAATATAATGAAACGGCGCTTCCGTTGGCAAGCCATCCCAGCCATTATGGCATCGGATAGAGACAATCCCTCGCTCGAGTAACTCGCCATTGGCCCCTTGAATATTCTTTTTGGCAAATTGCACGAGATTTGGGACAATTTCGAGGCCAAAAACGCGGCCGCCCTTGTCCGCGACCAAGTGTCCCAAACATGCCGTCAAATACCCCGACCCACACCCAACATCCAAAATATAAGGCCTGGGGACGTCTTTAATCGCCGCATACCCTAATTCCATGGCATGGCCATGCATATGCGGCGCGGAGATCGTCTGATGGTAGCCAATAGGATGAGGTACGTCCTGATACGCTTCTAAGTCACCCACGTGGGTGCCATCAGGGGTTTCGTGCTGGGCCATATATTTGGCCCGATCGGTACGACTCATGGCGTGATATACCGCATCCGACTGAATAATGCCATTGCGGCGTAACTTTTTGACCAACTCGGCCTGACTCGACGCATTACAAGACCGAAACGACGACATGAGTCGACACTCGCCGTCAAATTTTAAACTGAACGACGATTTATATCTCATACGCCCGTTGCGAAGCAGCTTGTACTTGTCCCAGACAACGTACGGGACCTGGCGGCTTTTTCTTCTTTCCTTCTTCCTTAACGGCCTTCTTCTCCGGCAGCTACGGTACTGTACTTGAGCTCCTCAACGAACCCTTGAAAGACCGTCGAAAGCGTCGATGCACTGGGTCGTTTCTTGGGATTCCTTTGCAAACAATCTTGGATCATCCGCGTCAGATGGTCGACAATCGGTGTCGACGAGAGCGAGAGCGTCAACGACGCGGCGGACGACGTGGGCGTCGTGCCAAAACTTCGTTCGTCCGCTTCGCACGTTTCGCCGCTCGCAAGCAGCCGCAATTTGCTCATAAAATGATGCATGGCAAGTTGATGGTCGTTCTCGGTATTAGTAGTGGGCGTATCTTTCTGACACCTAAGGTACGTTGGAAACCACACTTGCAATAAGACAATCCCGATATAATAAATGTCCGTTTCCAAGTACCGTGATGTCTGGAATACCACCTCCGGGGGGATTAACGAGACCCACGGCCCGGGACGACGACACAAGGTTCGCCCTTCCGACTCAAATAATCCACCCCCCTCCTCATCCACTAAGACCAATTGCATGGCCACGTCTTGTGTCGTTCCTCGATGATGCCGCAGATCGTTCAATTTACACCGAAACACGTCATTAACCAAAAGTTTCCGACAACTAACCGCTCGATGGGCAATTCCCCGGCCATGGAGATAGGCTAAGGCTTGACATAGGTCGAGAATCAGTTGGAACTTCGTACTTAAGGCGATACACGGAGTTCGTTCCAAGATGGTGGTGAGATCCCCCCGGGGGGTATATTCCGAAAGAAGACAAAAATGTTCGGACGTGGCCCAAAGTGTCCCATAACAGGCAACAAGGTGGGGATGATGGACGTACGTACGAATTTCCACGTCTTGGAGCATGTTCAAGAGCGTGCGTACAGGAAATCGACGGGTCATGAAGCGCTGGACGACCACGTGCGTACAATTTGATCGTCCAAGAAATAATTCGTGCTGGGCTGTCCGATGCAATAGCCGCTCGAGGACCACGCCATCCCACTCGAGGTCATGCCATGCACGTGTACTCTCTTGCTCGGCTGGCGAGAGCGCGCGCCAGCGCTTTTCTTTGCGGAAATGAAAATAATCGTGCATCGTACTTAAAATGACATCTTGGGTTTCCTCGGGAAATTCGTACAAACACGTCGTGGCATCGTACAAACAGCCACTAGCACTGCTTCTTGTCTCGGTATTGACTGGATGCTGGCTGAATTGGGTCAAGAGAAGTTCCATGCGCCACTCGTTCCATCGTTCTTGCTCGTGAAAATTCACTTGACGCGGTTTGTTCGATCGTTTGCGAATGATATAAAGCACGACTTTGCTGCAAAGAATGGCACTTGGAAGCGTGAGACCCAATGCCAGGGTCCACCAACAGCGAAAATTGCATTGAAAAACGTGGCAACGGGTCCGAGCGGGGTTTAAATCGGACGAATAGGGACAATAGCGACAAGTTGTCGCGCCATCGTGCTCAGTGTACGCACGGGGCGACACGTGCGTACATGCGACGCACAAGCCACGCTTTTGGTCGTGGTAAGAGCCCGCAGCACATTGAATACACCCCACGAGCTGCATCTCGGAGGTACCAAACGAAATACTTTCAAAGATACTGCCATTGGGGCAGGGAGAGGGCCTTGGAAGCTGTCGGGACCAGGCAATGGCGGGATTGTGGCGTAAAGTGCTAGTGGACAGAAAAACTGGCGTTAAGTGACGATGATATGGACGGATGGACGGACGTGCGTACATGTTGGTGTGTAATTTCTGGACCAAGGCGAGGAAATTTGTACGAGGAATCGACGTGAGGCGATTCGAATCGAAATTCCTACAATGAACAAGACGACGAAAGTGAGGCAAAAGTGTGCGTGCAAATTGTACGATCATAGACGTACGTACATTGCTGTGATTGTGGTCAGTATGGGGTCAAATACGGCTGCGCTGAAATTGTGCAGGCGATTATGACTTACATCTCTGTACGACGAAACGCGTGAGTGCAAATTGGAAGGAAATGGAAACCATAGTAGTTCGTGTACGTACAAGATCTGGAGATGCGTGTACGGACTCAAGGCGTCATTTGTCGAGAGGGACCACAGTCGATTCTGACTCAAGTTGCTATCAATTTGACACAAGCATTAGAAATGAGGAAGCTTATGGATTTGTTGTACGCACGTACAGAAACACGAGTCGAGCAGCGGGAGTTTCATCGGACAAATCGGGCATCAAGTCGAGTCGATTGTTTTGAAGCTCCAAGCGCTCAAGAGTAGCGGGAACGGTCGATAACGTCAATCGATGGAGATGATTCGCATCCAAGCGGAGCTCTTTGAGTCCCGTTACGTCTTGAAACGCGTCGTGGTCGATGACAGAAATGACATTATCGCTCAAGGTTCTTGGAAGAAAGTGTCAGCATCGTACAAAAAAAGTATTTTTTTCGAGTGCGAACACATTTTCTTGGTACGTACAAGCTTTCCAACGCCGTCATGCCTGCAAAGGCTCGGGAATGGATGGTGAAAATCGCGTTCGAAGCGAGGCGTAGCTCGTGGATTGATGAAGCATCGAGCAGGGCTTCAGGTGGAAGGTCGACCAATTGATTATAGTCAAAGGAACTGCACAAGTTGGACGCACGTGAGCGTACGTACAGAATAAAATGAATTGGTACTTAAGTGGAAATTATGTACGTACATGTACCCTTGTACGACCGCGTGGTGAATGCCCGAGGGCAAGTCAAAGAGATGATTATGGGAGAAATCCAAGACTTTCCACGACGACGAAGCGGTCAAGATGCTCGTGGGAATGGTCTCGAGCACATTGAAGCTCATGTCAAGGGTCTGCAAGGCCGACAAGTTGACAAACGCGTCGTCATGAAGCACACTCACGTTGTTATGAGCGAGAAAACTAGAGACAAACCAGTAAGAAGAAGAAAAAGGAGAAAGGAGAAGAGAGACGTACATGGACTCGAGCTGGGGCAGATTGACGAGCGCTTTGGACTCTAGAATGCGGATTCGGCTTTGATTCAAAGCAATGGACGTGAGGGACGGACAATTGGAGGCAAAAGCTGTGGGTACAACCCGCAGACGCGTGTGGGTACATCTTCAGAGAGACAAAATGGGTCAAGAGATTGGTTAGAAAAAGAGAGCACGCACGCGTACGTACATTATTGATTGTAGAAATGGGAGGTTTTCAAATGCATGGGGACCCAATTCCGTCAATGGATTGTGGGAGATATCACTAGATAGGGGAAATGATGGTAGTTGGTTGGATGGTTGAGATATTGGTAGGGTAGTATTGCAATACGACGTTAAGAAGGGTACTGACATGGACACGACATTCCTCGCGGCTTGAAAGAGCGCGACGGGAATACGAACGAGCGAATTGTTTTGTAGCTGTATCGTCGTCTCGTAGGTCAGATCCACAGCGGAGATAGTCTTTACGACATTGTCCCCATTATAAAATTCAAATATAGACGTAGAAGCATCTTGAATGGTTAAAATACTCGAAAGTTGCTGCCCGGCGAGCTCTAAACTGAACAAACGCAGCTTTAAATGTTAAAATAAGGTAGAAGAGACGATAGTAAACATGATGATGCTTTTGGACGTACCATGTGACGGATTTTGTCGCTGCAGCGAGCGCTAGAAGCTGACAACCAAGACGCTTCATCGAGCGTAAGAGGGTGGAAATAGAAATGTAATATTTTCGCAAATAGAAATAGGTATGAACATTGTATTGTGTCCATAATTTGTATTTAGACTTATCTTGTGATAAAACTTGAAGTGGACGTGTGTCCGTCGCCGCATGTTCCTCCAGCCACGACAAGTGCAGACGGATTTCCATGGCTACTCGGTACGAGGAATCGAATAAGCGACGCGCTACTTCTACTCTTTACAAACGTCGTGGGTTTCTTCCTTGTCATGTGTCTAAAATTAGGTCGAATTTAGCCCATTCGTTGAGAATTTGGTCGCGGTTGGAACAGCACAATATTTTGGCATTATCGGGAATGGGCGTCAACATGTCTACGAAATATTACCAAACGGAGGTTTTGCTTCGGTGAGATGGATGATGATGGATCAATTTCCAAGTGCTAAAAGGATGAAGAACTCCTCACATTTCTTTGTCTTTTCTAAAGGTCCGAGCGTTTGAGACGCCACAGGGCGTGTACGACTGCGCGTGGAGTGAAACTCATGGCCAGCAGCTCGTGAGCTCGTGTGCAGATGGATCGTTAAAGCTTTGGCATTTGCAAACACGCGATGAGTTTCCGATTCAAAACTACCACGAACACAAGCAAGAGGTTTCGGGCGTAAACTGGAATTTGATTGCAAAAGATTCGTTTGCTTCGGCGTCTTGGGATGGCAGCGTCAAGATCTGGCAACCTGACGTTCCACATTCGCTTTTGACCCTTTCGGAGCATACAAGTGCCGTGTACACTGCCGTCTGGAACACGCAAACGACCTCGCTCCTCGCTTCGTGTTCAGGAGATCAAACAGTCAAGATCTGGGACCTCCACCGTGCGCGCTCGGTGCTTACAATTGCAGCACATGAGAACGAAGTGCTAGCTCTCGATTGGAATAAGTACAATCAATTTGAACTTGTATCTGGCTCAGCCGATTGTGGCATCAAAATTTGGGTACGTTCTAAATTTAGAATCAGACAAGTGTGCAATTATTTTTATTGTATGGAATGCCTTTTCAGGACATTCGACACGCTGTCCGCGAAGTACGAACGTTGCCAGGCCACAATTACGCGGTCAAGAAGCTCAAGACCTCGCCTCATGATCCCGATATCATTGCCTCGGTATCATATGACATGTCGGTGGGAGTATGGAACACGAAATCGCCGTATCCGAGGCTTCAAACTGCGCAACATCATAGCGAATTTGTCTTTGGCTTGGACTTTAGTCTTTTCGTCGATGGCCTTGTGGCGTCATGCGCTTGGGACCGGCAAGTGGCGGTCTGGAATTATTTCGGGGGCCCGCCGCCGCCGCGTTAAGTTCGTCAGTAGTTTCTTAAGTTCGCATTATTAAGTATTATCTAGTTAGACCTCGCTTCGATAATGGAGACCCCAAAGAAAGCAGGCTTTTGGACGCAGCACGTGGACCCTAGCAGTGGCGTACGTATGATTCGTATCCCGTAATCATAAACGAGGCTACTCGTGATACGTGGTTACAGTAGTTGTAACGTTGCTGTATTTTGTTTGCAGCGGTTATATTATTTCAATATGGCAGTAGGACGAAGTTATTGGGAATTGCCACCAGATTTACAGGCTCAAGTGAAGAAACCAACGTTGGACGCGCTGCGTGAGTGGGACCCTGAGACGGCTGAACGCAAGTACGGCGCGGCGAATCAAGAAGCAGCTGGAGACGACGAGGAAATTCGACGAAAGCGGGAGGAAGCAGTGGCCAAGTCTCGAACGGAAGCTGTCGAGGCACAAGCAGCTGCTTCCACTCGACTGTCGCTAGAAGAAAGGATGGCATTAGCAGCACAAAAAAAGAAAGCAGCCGAGGTACAGACGAGCGCTGGGGGCAACCGACTGACGTCTTCTTCCTCGGAGACTTCGAGTGAATACCTCGAATTGGTGCGTCAACTGCAGCAACATGACGATAGCGAGGAAGGAACAGGAGGAAAGTGGCTCGTAAGGTAGAAGATTCACAATGACGAATAACACAAGCAAAAATAGTTTATTTCGATGGCCGTAAACCCTCCTTCCCACGCTTTCTCTTTACGTAATTCTCGTCGCTTGCCGCTTCTGCAACAGAAATGCACACACACCTATCAGATTAACCACAAGATTACGCAATTTCTACTCGGCAAAGGCGTGTCTGTACCCGCTTATATGCTTGGTATCGGTCGTGGAAAGAGATGGACTTTTCATCATGTGCCGATGGCTTCTTGGGCTTCAGATCGAAGAGTTCTTGGATAAACGGCATCTTCGACAGCACACATTTCCACACAACAAGCCAGCTGATACTCAACGTGAACAGTACGATGCACACGGCGCCAGAAACGTAGACGCCCGTCACTACGAGCTCTTCTAGTCCCATCGTCAAGGCGAACTTAATGACACGAAAGTCAAAATTTAGACAATATTTTTTTAGCAATTTTGAATCATCCTTTAAGCGTGCTTTAAAACAGTAGGCGGCGTCTCGATAGCTTTACATGTTGCCATTTGGGTGGCATCTCGAGGCCTTCAGTAATTGTATCCACTTGTACGCAACTCGTTTGCTTCTTCACCTTTTCGCGTTGCATCTGGGCGTGCTGCTGCTCTCTTTCTAGCTCTCGTCTCGTTTTTCTGAATGTAACAGGCTTGACACGTTGTTTCGCGATTGTATCAGCGTGCTTTCCTTCTTGGATCTGACTTTCTCGTTGTCGTGGACTACGTAGGCGCGGTTTTTCGCTTCGGATCCGAGCGATCTCATCGTGATGCTCCATCATTTCCAGCATGTCGTGTAACGCGCGACTGTGTCGTAGTAACCCCGTGATGGAACGTTCTGATCTCCGTGGTGCCACCTTGGAACGACGCTGTTCCGTCATATCCTCGGCTCTCTTCTTGATTCGACTGTATACTGCAACATCATCGTCGTCAGTGGATAGATAAGATAGATATACTAAGCCAATCGACGAGGGTTTCCATACCTCAGTGATGCTACTCGTTTCTAGAGCTGAATCAATTGAATTAAGAGGAGGAGTGAAAACTCGCAACAGCAATAACTTGTGGCTCGAAGATGGAAGTTTGCGCTCTGCTATTAACAACAGACAAAGCTCATCTTGAACGATAAGTTTGGATGTTTAAATTCAAAAATGGTGGCAAAACCTTCATGTGCACCACATCATTACGACGTCGACATTGGGATACAAAATCAATACGTCATACGTCATGGAAGCGCTGCAGGATAAAAAGGTAGAGTTCTTCTCCATGGAGAACGTGAAGAATAACGAAAAGGCAGTAGAGTACGTCCAGACATTTATGTGCGTCATTGCTGGCTGCATTGCTGGGATCACGGGCATGACGGGGCTTCAGGGTTTTGCGTTTTTAGCCGCCGCCTCCATTTTCACGGCCGTCGCGATTTGGGTTTTCAAGCTTGGCATGACTGTCCATATCTACTTCAACACGAGCACGCTCTCGTTTCTCTTTGCGGGTGTCATGTCACAAGCGCTGTCTTTTATTCTCTTCTGGACGCTTTCGTACGGACTCGTGCATATTTATTGACCGACCGACCCCAGAAGCAGCAGTTCAAGTGCTTGTTCCTTGTCTGAAGATGGCAAAGGAGCCACGAATCTCAACGTGGGTAAACAGTGGCAGCACCTCTTGATGAAACAATCGTTTTATGATAATGAAAACTTGTACTTAAGTGATGATGGCAATTGCTGCTACATGTATTTAGAATTGAATGGTTGATATTTATGAAAAAGAGATCCATCCCTCCACGTACTATCGTCTGCTATATTGATTAATGACGCTTACTTGTGTTGCGCCTGCTGCACTTCTTGCACCTTTTGTTGCATAATCAGGAGCACAGCTTCAAGCATATTGCGCTTTCCGTCAATGACTGTCTTTAGTTGTTCCGTGTTGCTCTGGAGAAACTCGACTTTTCGGCTCATGAACTGCTCGGCCTTGTCCACCGACTGCTCCACAAAGTATCCGGTACCAAAATCCACCAACACTTCGTCTTTACTCGTCAGTTTGCCGGGTACGAACATGGAGGCTGTAAGAGGAACCAGCACCTCTTTGTTTAAATCAGCAGCTGCCATGCGTTCCAGCGCTTCCTTGGAATCTGTGAACCGTGACTGCGCCTCACGTAGACCGCCAAATGATGCCGTCAACTGCTGCAATTCCTTTTCTAGCTGGCCTTTCAGCGAATTCAACTGCTCTAGCGACAAGTCCACGAGATTCACCTCATTCGGCGCATTATTGACGTCTGTCATGGTCTCAATATGCAGTCACTTAAGTAATTGTATCCAATGATTTTCACGGAACGGGTGCGTTGTATTGCAATATTTCAATTTTAGAGAGGGTTTCGATTACCTAGATTTTATCGACAACTTACAAATTCTTAGTCTTCTTCGCCTAAGACGTTCCAGAGCTTCATGGCCACCTCCGCTGCACGTTCACGTCGTTGCTCATCACTTAGGTGTTGACCTTGGTCACGAACCTTTTTCACTTCAGAAATCAAGGCGCTTAATTGAGCCATATCAAGATCGGCATCATGGTTTTCATCGCTTTTGTGTGTCGATATATCGGGCCCTCCAGCAATTTCCAAAGCCTGCAGTAGCGTCTGAAGCCGTGAATCATCCGTTAAAGTACTCTTCTCCACAGCATTATCCGCACTCTCTTTCGCTTCCGCTTCTACCGTGGTCTTTCCATCTGCATGGGGCAAATTCCTCTCCATGGCTCTCCACATGGTGCAATGCAGAGCTTCCAGCACGCGTTCAATCCCCTGCTTCTCATCCATGACATTGTCACAGGATCTCTCTTCTTTGGCATTTAAGCTTACAAACTCGAATCCTGTCTCCTCACACCAGTGCTGCATCTGCTGCACACATTCCGTCGTTGCTGACGACGTACCAGCTACAAACAGACTAACGTCATAGGACGAGCTCTCGACGATGCGCTCCGCGAGCGTACGCACATGCCTAAAATCATTTGGTTGAGTAGCGTCTACCACACAAAGTAGGGCCTCATAATCGTGCAATTCGTGCTTGAACGCAGGCTCCGGTACATTGTCGAGCACCTGGTGCCTGTGAACCTCGACAGACGCTCGGTAATACTTGGTCTTGAGGTTTAGCACCGAAACGTTCGATTCGCTACTGTCTTGGTCACTATTTACGTCTCCGCAAAGCTCGTGGAGTGCGGAAACTACTTGCAACGTGCTCTTGTTATTAGCGCTTAGTACCAGCAGCCGTGACGTCATTATCTAAAAGGCACATTTTGTGGTCCACATCTATACAATTAAAAGCGTAGTGTTTTCATTGGGGGGGCACTCCTTTACATACTTGCATATCGTCAGTTCTAAATTTGCTGTATTGGCCCTATCCTGTTTATCGGTATAGGTTTAGGACTACAATGGTTGAAGATTACGCAGGCCGCGCACCCCTGGATGATCCGGGCCCACCCCCGGATCCCGATATACCTGGTGAGGGCAGTTCAAGCATGCCTATAGTAGTGGACGAAGGCGACACTACTGGAGAAGATGACGCGACGGCAGGCCCTGCGGATGCCGGAAGTCCGATGGAGGGGGTCGAGAATGCGACCGTCGCAGAAGCGGCAGACGGATCGGTCTCGAAAGCAGCAGATTCAGGCAGAAATGTAACAAATGCGGAGTCAGTTTCATTGGAGAAACCAGGGTTTCGAAATTGCATGCAATTTATTATAAGTCGCATACTAACATGCAAGTTGCATGCAACATTGCGTGAATAACACGTGGGAAACGAAGCCGAGCAGGTGACATAAACGGGATCTTACAACGTGGTTTGTACCCCAGATAGAGTAGGTACATTGTGCCAATCAATAAGTATCAGACAGTCTGGAAGAGCGAAAACGAGCGATTGCTAGTCCATGACCTCAAAGATTACGTGAAACCCCCCGCGCTTTCAAGTGCTGGACATGGGAGGAATGGCGGTGAACGGTGTGGAAGGAGTTTGAGCTTGTTTCCCATTATGGACTCGAAATAAGAAACCTACAAGAAGCGAGATAGATGCGGCTGCAGCGAAAGATTTAGCTACTAAAATCAAAAGCGTTAAAGTACATGGATCAAATCCCAGGCAAGATACTCGCTGCTTTGGAAGAGCTTGTCAATTTGAAGGGGGAAGATGTCGCTGCACAACGATCCGTCTGTAGTCAACTAGTGTATATCGAGTGCCCGCTTTAGACACGCGATGCTACACGAGGTTCAGACCCGTTCAATTTCGGTCTTATGTTTTCTGCGTAAACAGCAAGTAAGGCGTTCAGTGCAACGGTAGAACTACTACCGGTACCTGCCTTAAGAGACTGGGAGCAAGAAAGTTTTCAGGACGCTAAAGTGCTGAATGTCAAGCGGAAATGAACCGTTCATGGTGGCGTCAAAACTGCGAAGAAATGATTCAAAACGGCATGCCTCAGGAACATTTTGAACACTGTCCTTTCTACGAAACATAGGAGTATATGGTGAAGGAACACAAGTAGTTCTTTCCACAAGTAAGCGAGTTTCAAGGCAAGTATCAGCTGCGGTGCTTAATGAGCAACGTCCTCGTGGATTGTCCGGTAAAGTAAATTCAAGCTTGAGAGCTTAAGGCGATGGTTTCCACATATTTAAAGACAACAGGATGTAAGACGAAAGATGCATATGTCGAAGTAACTTTATCTTGTCATCTACTTCTATATATTGGTTTGGCACAGTGTACCATAGGTAGCTAGACAATGAAGCCACCTACGACATTTGTCGTCGTTCTTTAGACATTGAACGACCAACGTATACGTATTTAAATCGCTTCATTGCGCAAGTGATTTCCTCGTTAACGACGTCGCTCCGCTTTGATGGATCATTGAATGTCGATGTAACGGGTTTCCGACGAATCTCGTGCCCTATCCACGCATTCACTTTATAGAGGAGGTGTCGGCCGAGACTGTCGAAGGCGACGATGAAGAATTAGGTGATGAATACTAGACACTCAAGGCCACGATTACCAGGTAATCGTCCCGCTTTTTCTAGACTTTTGACGGCAATGAATGCTTTACCCCATGCTGGACATTTTTCACTGGTCACAGTTTTGGAAAGCTAGTTGATAAAAGCATCAAGAGCGAACACCACTTTTAGATGTCAGTACTTAGGTAGAGACATAGGAATTACCGCTGCTTTGGTCTTGGATCTTGAAAGTGGAGGTAAGTGGACCCTGGGAGATGAACCTTCATCTTCGTCTTGGTTTCGATTCTTTTCTGAATGAAAGAGATAAACCACTACGAAGCGTCGTAGAATACGGTAACGTGGCGATGGAACGGGCTCTGACCCACCCCGGCTGATACTTTGGTATCGTTGAGTCACGCGAGATCTTCAACACTTGTTTCTGCTTTGTTTGGCCTCTGATGATGCTGATCGGTGGTGGTGGCCGTCGAATTTTCGCCACAGGTAGCAATTTCTCTGCAGACTTCTACATAAATCAAGCTACAACAGATACAACATCAATAAAACAGCACAAAAGAGCGCATCTTGGCTGGAAAGAATGGGCTTGACATATGTCCTAAACTTTAGTAGTAGAACCAGCACTGAATACTGGGATCAAAGATTATGAGCAACTCTCAAGGGGCGTCCATAGTGCGAGAAGCTGCTGCTTTCCTCTCCAAGATAAACTTGTAAAACGAAGTCAACTAAGTGTACCGATTGCAATCGATACGTATCAAAACCTATTGAAAAAATAAACATCCCACTCAAAATATCCTACCATTGGAGCAGCGATTGACGAGAAGCAATCGATTGTCAGTGCGTCAAGAACCTCTTCTATATGCGCCGTACATGAATCCAATCGTTTAGGCTTTGACTCTGTATCATTATCATCGTCACCATGTTTGTGTCCTCCACTACTCCGTGGAGGCAAAAATGGGGACCCTTATTTACCTAACCCCTCAGCTGAAATTATGGGTGTGATTTATCACAGCGATAAATTGCACCCGCAATTTGCATGCAATTTGCAGGGGTGCAATTTGCAATCTCGCAAGGACTCGAAACCCTGG
>MIQA02023553.1:0-14065 GCA_001887855.2 Sclerospora graminicola
TTAAAAGTTGCGATCTTGTGTCACAGCTCGATCAAGTTCCATAGCCTGTCAAGATCAGAAGAATAACAAGATGACAGACAGCCATAAAAGATAAGCCAACCATTGACTCGATGGTTTCATCACAGCGTCGTACCTCTCGCACAACTTTATCCACACGATTGCTGTAGCTATGGCGTGGTGGATGCTTTCTCTTCCCAGCAGGTTTATCAAGCACTGTTTTGTTTGTTGACAGGAAAGGAAGTGTCACGATTTTTCTATATCAGGATACGAAATACCACACGCTAGTTAGCACAACCGCTTCTACAATGCTCTAAACTCGACGATATATGGCACCTGTCGTTCACTGGCATTTTAAACCCTGCCCGAAAGACAAAATCGTCATTTGCTTGTTCATAGTCCTGTATCAAAAGAACAGAACAATAATTGTTAGTCATTTTCGCCATAATGATATCGATACGATAACGTACCGTCCCCGCTGGTTCAGGGTATATTATCTCTGAAGGAGATCCTGTTTCACGAATTAACGAAGACACGGGGACGGATCGACTACAAGCCACACACATGGTGCCCACTGCTGTGGAATCGCCATGAGGTGGCAACGAAAGCATCAAGTCTGCACGCAGATCTCGTAGTGCTTTTTCAATCCGATTCTTCAGCTGTTCCATCAATTCTTTCCGCAGTCTTGCAAGTTCTTCGGTGGTAAACTCACGAGTAGTTTGAAGTCGTTCGTTCACTTGTTGCGCGAGATTATCCAGCAACAACCGGTAGTTGCCATGGACAATAGCCGCATGATTGCCCATGCTCGGTACACGCTGTCGACTTTTGTCAGAATCAACTTGACCGGAAAGTTTCTTGGTCACTTCTTGAATAATATTGTCATAAAACTGTTTGAGCCCTTCCGGGGAATTGTACAGTCTGGCTCCTAGCTCGTGACCTGTCGTTTGGGAATAAAGATCCGTCAAGGCATCCCCTTGCTTGACTGCGGCTTCACCTATCATCCGTCGGTCAACGGAGACAAGACTGCTGCGACTATTATTGTTACTATGTCCTTCTGGCAATTGAGCCATGATTTTGTTCATCTCAACAAACATTTCGTTCCTTAGCTGCTGAATTGCGTCATCTGTCGCTAGCGTGTCTTTCCGTAGCTTGTCAATTTCTTCCATCACCATTCCTGCTTGCAAGTTGTTAGGCGACGAGTCTCGTTGACCAAAAATCGCAGCTTGAGAGCTCAGTCGCCTCTTTTCCCGTGCATTCATGTCCACTGTTTGATTATTCAATCGTTCAACGTCTTCTTCCACCATACCAAGTCGTCGTACTGCACCACTAAGACGCAATTCCATCTCTCGTAAACCATTCGAGTCGTGCAGCTGCTGTAGACTCTTGCGATGCTCCTCATTAGCGACACGATTTTCAGTTGCGTCTGGAGCGCTAATACTTGAGTCATCTTGAATATCAACAACTTCATTCGGTTCACTCTGGTGGAAATTGTAGTTTCGGTGCCACATGGACCATAGAAGTTCGAGCTAGAGAGAAAACACACTGTCAAATTGCCCAAACTAGCAGCAATATCAATGCTAATATACAGGCCAACGCACCTTTTCACCCATAACTTCAAGCCCCTTTATCAACGGATCAGTCTTCTTCTCGGTTGTGATATTCATTCGTACTGTCGCGTCAATCTCTTCATCCAAGTACCGCAACTTTCGCGTATATTCTTCCTCACGATCTTGCTCCTTTATCTCTGCTTTCAAAACCTCAGTTCGATTATTGAGATCCGAGTCTGTGACTCGTAATGGGATCACACCCAACCCAGCAGCACTTTGAAGCTGTTTCACTTCGCCTGAGAGAATCTGTAGCATCTCTGCAATACTTAAGGGTAAGTGAAGCACTGGATCCATCGAAAGCAAGGCCCGATGATACCAGCGCTGCATCTGCTGCAGCGTCTGGAGCGTGTCATCATTACTATCTCCTTGACCGATTTTCTCCTCCATTGCTTCCAGCGTCTTGTGCCATTCGGCCAATTTAGATTCTGTACGGTCTTGGAAGGTTTCATTCCGTGCTAGTAGCTCCTTTTGCATCGCTAAACGAGCCTCCAATAGATGCGTTTGCAAATGTTCTTGGAATGCCATGTTGTTACGCAGTGCATCCAGTTGATCTTGTTGATTTTGCGCCGTGCCAGAGACGTCCTTTATCGTTCTTGTAAACTTGAGAGCGATGCATCCGTCGAACGACGCATATCAGCAAGCTTTGTAAATACTAGCGACAAATCTAATTGTGGCGAAGATACGCGTCGATTGTTCTTGTCACTTGTTTTCTCCGATCCTTCTGCTGGCGTTTGCTCGTCTTCCGCTGTTGTTTCTCCCATTTCGTTGCTACTTGATGAATAGACGGAAGCAAGCGTTTGTTGCTGGACGTTTAAATCGTCAAGACTGTCGACCAGCGTTTTAATCTCAGCTGTATGTTTCTGCACTGCTTGATCGTGCTCTTGAAGTCGATTCTCCTGTTCATCTTGGACAGTTTTCATTCTTTTCAAGTTATCCACGAGATCGTAATGTTCACGACAAGTATTTCGTAGTTTTCGTTGGGTAAAGCAGACTCAGCATTATTTCCACTGGGGTCAGTAGATTCGCCCGGAGCATTCACTTCGTTTGAAGGAATCGAAAAACGCTTTCGAGAATTTGATCTAGGAGCGGAGAGTCTATCAAAGTTTTCCATCCGGTCATTCAAAGCGTTTAAGTGCTGGCTCATGACCATCTATTCGAGCATTTAATGCATCCTGTAGCCCCTGGAGCTTTTTCACTTTTTGCTGCAGGTCGATTGTGGCCAAGAAAGGTAGCTTTGAAACCTGAGATTTTCTTGGCGATTTATCTTCTGAAGTACTTGTCGCTTTCGAGTCGCTGTTTACAGCACTATTTCCATCTCGGTTGCTTCCGTTGCCTTCCTTCTCACTGTCACTGGTCTCATCAGTCGCTTCGTGGCTAATGAGATTACTGACATGTTCCAAGGCCCTCGTTAGCTCGTTTCTCAATTCTTCCTTCGCTTCAGCTAATTCTTTTGCCGTCACGAATGCTTCCAGGACAGGCGTGGATGTCTTTTCAATTGCATCAGAAGATGCGCTGTCGACTCCACTAACCTCTTTCGCCAGAGTGTTTTCTCCCAGATTAGCCTCCTCTGGAACTTGCCCGCCTTCGTCACTAATCGCTGGTGCTTGTATGCGAGATTCTTCTCCATTTCCCTCATTTACCGGCGTTTCCTCGCTAAGTTCTTCCCCCTCTTGACGTTGCTCGTCTTGCTCACCATTCGTTGTTGGCCCGTCAGCATCTTCTCCACTTACCTCCTGAACTGGAGCGTTCTCTTGATGCTGCTCGTCTTGATCACCACTCGGTGCTTGTCCATGAAGTTCTTCGCCATGTTCCTCTTTTTCTAGACTTTTCTCTTCCGGGCTCGCCTGCTGCGGCTCTTCGTGGTCACGAATCGATGTTTTCCCGTGAACTTCCTCTAGTCGGTTCTGCATCTCCCCCATCTGACCTTGTATCGCCTTTATCACTGCAGCAGCCTCCTTCTTTTCCTCTTCAGCACGAGCCACATCGTCACGAAGAGCAGCAACCTCATCTTCCATCTTTTTCACTACAGCTTTGTTCATCTGCTGTGTCTTTCCTTGTCTTGCAATCGAGGCACTTAAAGCTCGGAGCACTTTCATCAACGGATCCCACGATAGCGAAAACGCCACCATCTCTTCTTCCATCATGGTCGCAAAAGCATCTGCATCGAATTCGCCACTGCCAGTCTCCGAAGCAGTATTCTGAGCTACCGGGTCCCCAGTTTCTTCATTTCCCGCCTCTTTCTGCTCTTGTTCGTTCTCTTTAGCAGCCGAAACTTCCTCCATGCCGACAACGACGCAGCTAGCTGAAGGCGCTCAACCGGGGGTTTCGTTCAAAGTCGAACTCGCCCGATGTTATTTGTGCTTTTCTCTAGGAGACTATTCTTGGCTTCCATAAAGCGTCCTCAGGTTGACGATCTTTCAGTTACGACTAGATAAAATCCTACCCTCTCTGTAGGTGTGTATACAAGATAAAGCAGGAACAACTCGTGTTTGTGTTGTCAAGCAGGCGAACATGGAGCACAGACTTCAAAAGCCGACGACACGCCAGAGTATGAAGTTACGGTTTGCCAGAGACAATGTTTGCGGTCACCGTTCACTTTAATGCGATACTTTCCACTTCGAGTAGCTTTCGGGATATGCCACTCAATGGTCACAATCGATCGGAACGTGCCTTGGCGTTCCCAACGAAACGTTGTGTTTGTGTCGCCGTCGTCTGCATGAATAATCCAAACGCCACCTTCTTTGCGATTGCTGTCAACTATCCAGCGCTGCACTTCTAAAAACGTGCCTTGCGTCCGCAAATCGTTCTTTGGATGCGCAGAATGAAAGCGGACGGTGACGGTGGCACCACATTCGTATCTGGGTAATGCATCCGCACCGTTAACTACACTACCAAAAAAGGCGCCAGAAACCACACCGTCATGAATAACTGGTATATTGTAGTCTAAGACCCCCATTCCTTTGATGCTTGGAGGTGGTAGACCCGAATTGGTGAGTAATTTCCCTCCTGGTTCGGTCTTGTAGCACTTGTACATGGCTTTTGCGAGAATATCAAATTGTTGGCATGTAGCTACAAGCTGGTTAGGGCCGAAATGAGTGGATGCACCTTCATATCGCTGCACCGCGTACTCTTCCCGTGTTGTCAAATAGCCACAATATGCATTGCTGAGTCCAGCAATCACAGGATCGTGAATGGTCGTATCTACAGGCAGTAATTCTTGAATGGAGGCTCGTAGGGAGGCTCGTAGACGTCTTCCAGCCATAGTCGTCATTTCAAAAGGGACAGCAGCAATAACTAAACTATCAGCAAAGCAAAAGACTTGGAGTGGAAGCACTTTGGGAGACATTCCGTAGCGTGCTGTCGGGAAAATGATGAGTTTCTCCTTTTGCAATGACTGGAGTTCGGGTAGCGTTGTCACCTTGGGATATGCACCCCATCGCATCCCTTCCTTCACAACAAGGAGACCCCGTCCATCAAATTCTGTGCCACTGACCATGGAGACGCCAATACATCCGGAAGAAGTCGATGAAGGACACTCGGCATTCAATTGCCACCGCTTTTGAAGTTGAATACTGCAGTAATCGACATATTCATGGGCAAACTTGATGCTACCAGCTATTGGCGGCGTCTTTAGTGCTTCCGCATACAGTTTTCTCGCACTCTTTAGCTGCGCAGTAGCGACTGTGACCATGCGTTCATAATCCTGATGTTGCGTGCATGGATGTCGTGGTCCGCAAATGTTTGGACTCACATCGCCTTCATTACTTTGTGCAAACGCTGCCACGAAAGCTCGTGGTCGATCCATCAAGTGGTTCGTGCCTTGCTCTCGTTCAAACTCATACGCTGCATATCCCTTATTATCGCCAGTAATTAACGTATACCAACTGCCCATACTCGTGGGATGCACGGCAAACCAATTGATCATACCAATGGGATATCCATCCAGTCCATCAAACCTCCATAATGTCATGGTCTTGTCGGTATCGTACTCATATTGTGCTCGTTCTTCTGCTGGATTCGATAAATACGCATCAATGGATCGATTGACTGATGCACCAAGACAAAGTCCCGACGCGACTCGAATCACTGCAGGTTGTAAGTTGTGATGAGCTCGCACAATGGCTTGAACAATCCCCGACACGACACACTCAAAATTCTGTCGATCAGCACCACGAAGGGGCGGATGCACACTGTAAATGAAGTAGTGCGACAGTCCACCTGGGGAGCAGTGCGTGTGTGTGGCATTGATCATGACATTCTCTCGAGTGTATGTGCCTTTAGGCAGCTCTGGATGGCTCTCGAGTCTCTTGACAACGGTCTGAGTGACCCATTCGGACACCATCCCAAGCTCCGCACATACAAAAACACAGTGAGTGGATCTTTGCGGATCGTAGAAAGCAAATGCGCGCGCTCGTAGCCGCATGTGAATGCCAGAAGTGAGTTGACCCATTTTCGCATACCCAAACATGCCCACTTCAGCTGCAGGCCCCGTGATGTCAAACATTGCGGCGCCAATGCGGAGACAGACGGAAGTTGCTTCAATCTGTGGGTGCCTAGTCAAGGTCATTGCGGTTATCGAGAACGTTTGTAAACTGATTGAAGACTGTGAGAAGGTGGAAGAGTGATGGTACATGGACGACAACTTCAACACGCGGATAGAAAATGTACGGTACTACACATTTTAGGATGTCAAAAGATATACGTCAAAAGAAATTGCAGAGATGGAAAGCGCTAAATCTACTCTACACCGCATTTGGATTCAGCTAACAACATTAAATGTGCGCTGTGTTTGCACTTGATATGGGCCCTTCAGCTGTAAGGACGTCACGAAGCTCAATGACAGAAGCGTTCAAGCATCTACAGAACGGAGCTCGTTATCTTTCTCCTGCCCACAAGCAGCAAAGATATCCACAATTCCTGTCATTTGTTCGAAGCATTTTAATTAGTGAAGACAACGTCTTGTCCTTCAGCAACGAAAACCTAAAACACCTTTCTCTGCCATCAACCAGCCAATTTCTGCGAAACTTTCCAACAGCTATCTGGCTTCATATTTGTAAAACATGAATTGTCTACATTGAATATGTAATTTTTAGGGCCCTAAGTTCACCACCGGGTTGATCCGCCTTTTGCGTCCAGAACAGACTTGATCCGCTCGGGCATGGATGACACCAGCTTCTCAAGCTTATCCAAGGGGATCGCTGACCACGCCTTTTCCAATGCTACCTTCATTTCATCGCAATTCTTAAGTCGGTTATCCCGCTGGACGTCATCTTTCATTATCCTTCACAGATTTTCGATTTGTTTAAGATCCGGGCTGTTTGCTGGCCACTCAATCTTTGTCAGCTGATGATTTTCCCTCCAGGATTTTGGGGCATTACTTCTGTGAGCCGGAGCACCATCCTCCATCAATAATAATACCGCAGCTTCCTCCTTTCCTTCTAGTAAGGGGCCTTGGGCCCCGTCATACACGATTTCAGCAAAATCTGCGGCAGTCCGCCTTCCAGGTGGCATGAATACCAGTGGGAGTTTTTCTTTTTCAACGAACGCACCCCATATCATTACCGAGGTACGGCCACTCTTAAAACTGGGCTTCAGGCACTCCGCACGGTACTTTTCCCGCCAGACCATAACCTGCCTTGAAATCTTTCCAACTTTGAAGGTGGATTTGTCAGTCCAGATGACGCGTTTCCACTCTTCAACAGACCAATTCTTGTGCTCCCGTGCAAACTGAAGCCTCTTGGGGGCATGTCGTGCACTGAGGAAAGGCTTTGTTGCAGCAGTTCGAGAATTATAACCCAACTCATGTATAGCAGCTCTTACTGTATTACAGGAGACTGCTGTTGTCATCTCAGCTGTTAATATCTGCCAGTGGACGTCGTCTGTCTTACCTGACAAGTCGGCCCAGAGACCGCTTGTCGCGATCGGAAAGTTTTGGGGGTCTTCCTGTTGATTTGGGTGACTCCACAGTCTTGCGTTTAGTCTAAGGAATCCCCCAAAACAAGTGCAAAGGTCTGAACTGTTCAATTTTTAACTAAAATTTACGTATATTTTTTGGAGGGTTCTGTAGAGTACATACATAACGACGGAAAAATCCGCATTTGCAAAGTGTTTCCCCCTAGATTTGTTGAAGTTAGATCGTTTTGTTCTCTCTATTCCTGAGCTTTGCATATGTGGGTGATTAAATGATATGAGACTCTGATATGTGTCTGATCATGTTCATATTCACCGCTTTTCCCGTGTATTTCTTGAACAGTTTTGTGATCACCGAACTAAATTGGTTGTTCCCAGTGGAATAATCATACTGATAGTTTTATTGAATATTCGCCATAGCAGTTTAGTTGGCTTTAGGAAGGTACTCCCTCCGTCCCAAAGTTATTGTCCGATTCTCGGGTTTTTAGCGTCCCATTTTAGTGTCGTATTATTATTAGTGACCTGTTACAGTTGGTTGCAATGAATGCTCTTCTTTACAGCCAAGCCACAGGTGCTCATGAAGGTAGGTAAGCCATCATTTATATGGTACAGTCTCATAAAGGTAGACAAGATATTGTTTATAGAGTACAGTATTTGCTTGACAGGACTTTACCGGTCAATGTGTTAGACCGGACCCCGGTTGATGTTATGAATGGAGATGAAGAGCGCACAGTAGTTAGAATGTTGCCATGCTTTATTGCACTTGCTAATATATCACCGCTCGCCGTTGCCATTCAGTCAAATTCTTCTTCTTCATTGGAATTATAGCTTTATGGTACCTCATCTTTAACCACTTCGCATTCATCCAAAAATGGTTCTGCAAAAAAAGAACTTGTATCAATGCAAAGTTGATTTCGTTTATCACCGGTATCTAGATCCCCTAAGGCAGGAGAGAAATTCATCTATCTACCGGTGCTCAAATGACCCCCAAATTTAAAAGTTGTTTTAGTGCCGCAGCTTCCGCTAGAGGAAAGCGTAAAACTATGATCAAATAAAAGCCCTTTGAAAAACTAGATTTTGATGTAATTATGAACAAAAAATCAGTATTATTGACCTTAATCTCAGTATTTAAACAACAATTCAACAATAACTTTGGGACGGAGGGAGTATTTATTAATTCCATCGTAGTTTCATCTAATTCAATCACTTGCGGTCCAATCAATCTGATATTCTTGAAATCATTCACGTTTAGCTGATTGCCTTGAATGCGATTGACTCCCTCAGCTGGTGAGTAGGCCATACTAAACGAAGCGGATAATGAAAGTTCAGATATACAGTGATAGATCTCGAAGATATACTAAGCGATTGGATAAAGCTATCGTTAGATATTGCTTATTAGATACACAGCTCCCATATCTTAACAAGTGCGGCGTTAGCTTTAATTGGGACTGAAATCATTTCACTATAGCTGATATACTTCGCTTCTTCTTCAGGAGTGAGATTTCTTGGACTTGTGTTGCTTACTCAACTCTTTTTGAACCGTATTATAATAGCTGAAGGTCCATCGGTATCGATTCTTGACATTCTTACACGTCGCATTTAGATTCATGATTAACAATTCTTTGCTCTTCTAAATGCTTCTCAATACATTGATGATATTAGAGTTCTGAACCTTGAATTCTTTTTGAAACGATGGATCATCTGGATCTAGAATCTCATCCATAAATTTATTTGGATCCCATTGATGATTTTTCACTCCTTCTTTGGAGAGTCTCAGTAGTTGTCTGACATAGATATTTACTTTCTTACTCGACAAACTATCACCATCAGCACTAATATGGATGTTTCCGGAGGAGCGTTTTGCTAGAAAGGACAAGGAGGATTTTCTACCACTTTGTAAAGTTGTTGTTCAATCGCAGTCTATTTAGTAATTACCTATTAGCTACAATAAAATCTCTGAGTGCTAGATCTAAACCCACATCCGTCTCTGATGAACTATCCACCTGAATAACAGGTAGTAAAGCACTGTGTTCATCACTAGACTGACACTGGTAATTCTCTTGTAGACACTCTAAACCGATTAGAAGTCGAATTCCGCGAAGTCTGGTCGCTGTTCTGCTCCTTTTAAAATAAGCCACTGCTAACAACTGCTTCATAGTTTTTGTCCAAATCAACTGTAATTGCTCATGCGCGCTTCGCTTAATCCCTTTATGCACGATTTCGTTACGCATAAACCACAACCACGTAATTCCAAGCGAACAAATTCCTTTCCACACGCGTGCAAGTGCTTCCTTACACTCCTCTGCTCTCTTTCCGCATCTTATCTGCAAACAGTGCAACAGTGCCTCCGAAATTTCCGGCGGTTTGCGAGTTGCAACACATCTCCTATATTTTTCCAGCTCAGCATTCAGGACACTGCTCCCGTTCCAACATGTTAAAAGTCGGGCCCAAAATTGCTTAGCCCGACTGCACCCGCACACAATATGTGTGACCCCTTTCCCAGGTGTTTTACACTGATCATCCAGTGCACACCCTCCTTGTGTAAAATATCCATCATAATAGACATTTAATTGGAACGTAGCTGCTCGATAAATGCTCCACAATTGATAGTCAGATAGCATGTGATCATGCTTCCACAGCTCCGATGGTGTCTGCTCCTGCACATTCCGATTCCATTCTGACCACTTCCACAAATGAAAAAAAGGATTATACACCACAAAACGGCTACTCTTCGGCCTAAACTGATTCTTTTTCTACTTTGATCCGACTATACTCCAAATTTGCTTGACTCCATATTGAAGGATATCGTATTTCATAATTAAGCGCACATTAGCTTCCTAAAAATGATTTCGACATTGAGCAAAGAATTGATGGATACACCCGCGATTGCAACCCTTCTCTTAAACTAAGTCTAGCATGTTACGCTACTACTGCTAATGAGTATAAATGCTGTGATCTATAGCTGGGAATCTTAAGTGCATACATTTTAGAAGTTGAAGTTGACCTACCACTTCGTTGATATTTCATCAGTAGTTATCTCAACTGGAGTCTTACTATACTGTCCGTGGTCATAAATCCTCCACATCATTCTTCAAAATGACATAGACTGTCAGTATTGCCGACCCTCAAAGCTGCTGTTATGCTAGTGATGAGTTGTACTGCGTATTGTTAGATATACGGATACCGGATAGCGACCAAGTTGCTGTAAGGACACAACAGAAAAGAAATACACCCAAGACGCAGGGCGCTACGGCAGGGACGTCAAGGAGGTGCGACGCAGGGCGTCAACCGCAGGGCGGTTACATGTATCATAGAATGCAGGGCATCCAGACGCAGGACGTCTACCGCAGGGTGGTTACATTCATTATGGGATGCAGGGCAGGGCGTCTACTGCAGTACATGCATTATGGGATGCAGAGCATCCAGACGCAGGTTGTCTACCGCAGGGCAGTTACGAAGTTGAAGGCAACTTCAACTTCAACTTATATTAGGAATTTGTATATGCATGTATATTCATGTTTAACTAATAAAAATAGGGCGTGTAAGGTGAAGCGCCAGTTGGCAATCTCACAGGTGGAGCGCAGGGCGATACAGTATTGAGTAAGGTGCAAGGCACTAACCACTACCTCACCTTGAGTACCCGGGGCCATTCAGGCACCGACCGTAACGGGGTTTATACTTCCTACTGTACTACAGAATAAACTGTAGAAGTGAATAGTAATTAAAGGTAACACTGTATTAGTATTAATATTACTATTATATAGTTAATACTATCATTACTTCACACAAGTTCATAGAATGAAGCATTTGACCTCAACTAGTACACACCCAAACACTATGTTTGCATACTAGCACAATTGTCATGGACACGACAAAGCCTGCATCTGGCCATAAAGATTAAATGTGCGACCTCGCTTTCTTGCCTTGTCACGGCGCGGGTCGGCTATCGGGACGGCCGACACGGCGTGGCTTTGGGTACGTCTTAATCCGTGAATGGTCGTTTTCACAGCCCCTAATACTAAGTTCGCGACCACCATCAAACACTGTTAGCACCCTACGGACACTATCTTTCTGGCCACCTAGATATAATATTCCTACATTGATAACAACAAGTGCCTACATTTTTGTGGTATATAATCCATATCGTAAAAGTTCCGACCACTCCGACCCGTCAGTTTTAAACCAACCAAAACAAAAGATAAAAATAATCATTAGCTTGAGTGTCACACAGATGTAGTGATTTCATTGGGTGGAGCTACATATCCAAGTATCCAATCAAAAAAGCTTCATTACTATGACAGAGCCAATCGCACAGAATAACTGGACAGCGCTATCAACGTGCAAAGCTCATTCACGATTTTTTCAAGCTACTGCTAAAATTCACTAAATGCATTTCCGCTTGCTGGATCGATACAGCGGCCGTCCGCTGGAGGGGTTCGACTCCCTTCGGAAGTATTTACCCAGGCTCAAAAGGTTGGTACCCTGTTTTTTATATAACTAACAAAGCGACGAGTGATCGATGGTACAGGTAACCTTGGCGTGCCTACAGGCTGTTAGCTTTGGTTTGCATTCAAGGAAAGCTAGTTCGAGTATGATTGTAATAAATAATAGATTGATAATACCGCGTTTTATTATGTTTCTTACTTTCCTGCTTCTTTAACTTCGTATTCAATGTAGGTCGTGCTCACTACTATTCAACCCAAGGGTTTCACTCCCGCTCGCTGGATTGAAGCAGCGGCCGTCCGCTGAAGGGGATCGATTCCCATCGAAAGTATTGAACCAGGCTCTAAAGGTTGGTACTCTGTTTTTTATAAACCTAACTATATTGTTTAAGCAAAACCTGCAATTACTTTTAATAAAGTCTGACCTGCCATCATATTGGCAAATAGAAAAGGTTGGTACCCTGTTCTTTTTATATAATTAACAAAGCGACGAGCAATCGATGGTGCACTTAACCTTGGCATGCGTTTGGGCTGTTAGCCTTCTTCCTTCACGGAAAGCTAATTTGCCTATGATTGTGTGCAATAGATTGATTGAAACGCGCCACTTTTTATTATGTTTCTTACTTCCCTGCTTCTTTAGCTTCATATTCAATGTAGATCTTGCTCACTACGATTCAACCCAAGACATGCACTTCCGCTCGCTGGATTGAGGCAGCGGCCATCCGCTAGAGGGGTTCGATTCCCCTCGGAAGTATTTACCCAGGCTCAAAAGGTTGGTACCCTGTTTTTTATATAACTAACAAAGCGACGAGTGATCGATGGTACAGGTAACCTTGGCGTGCCTTCAGGCTGTTAGCTTTGGTGTGCATTCAAGGAAAGCTAGTTCGCGAATGATTGTGTGCAATAGATAATAGATTGAAACGTACCGCTTTTTATTATGTTTCTTACTTCCCAGCTTCTTAAACTTCCTATTCAATGTACGCCTTGCTCACTACGATTCAACCCAAGAGTTGCACTTCCGCTCGCTGGATTGAGGCAGCGGCCGTCCGCTGGATGGATTCGATTCCTCGCGGAAGTATTGAACCAGGATCAAAAGGTTGGTACCCTGTTTTTTATATAGCTAACAAAGCGACGAGTGATCGATGGTACAGGTAACCTTGGCGTGCCTTCAGGCTGTTAGCTTTGGTGTGCATTCAAGGAAAGCTAGTTCTAGTATGATTGTATGTGTAATAGATAATAGATTGAAACGTGCCGCTTTTTATTATGTTTCTTACTTCCCTGCTTCTTAAACTTCGTATCCAACGTAGGTCTTGCTCACTACTATTCCGCCCAAGAGTTGCACTTCCGCTCGCTGGATTGAGGCAGCGGCCGTCTGCTAGAGGGGTTCGAATTCCCTCGGAAGTATTGAACCAGGCTTAAACGTTTGGTACCCTGTTTTTTATATAGCTGATGTGGTGGAGCCGATTTCCAAATCCAGGACGGAAGTCTTGGGTGGAATCCGGATACCCACTGGCCCTGACGACCAACTATCGGAGGGGGTACTCCGTTGATCCTGATCGCCCTCAGGATCGGATGAATAACCACTATGGTGACTGATCCGATCCTCCCGGTCATCCGACCGGTTATCATGTGCAAAAGAATCCATACTTAACGTCATCTCACCTTGTGTACCCATTGATGGGGGGTGGTTACACTCACTCAAGTGGACTCGGTGACGAAAACGATGATCTTGATCAGGTCGGAGGGATGACCTTCTCGAGACGGGGGTGTCCTCGGGTGGAAATTTTCACCGGAGAACGAGTCGGGGTCGATACTTAACTTCAGTATCTAGGCACTGATCGGGAAACTTCGTCCGATCAGGCCACCCAATACGAACGAGAGACAACGAGAAACCAAGAGCAACGCGATCAACCACGATTTTCCACAGTAAACCACAAACGTTATCTCCACAAAATCTTTCCAATAATAAACGTGTTCCAAACACGTGCGCGTGTGGGGTGAGCCTTGAAAACCTAAACAAAACCCGTCGGGGGCCTTCCGGTAAGCCAAAATGCGTCTAAGCGCGTCTTAACCGGGAATTAAGTTGAGCTACAGGGGACTAGTTAACCC
>MIQA02023555.1:0-10674 GCA_001887855.2 Sclerospora graminicola
TGCGTCATACTTCGATCCTATTCGCTTCGTCGCACGGTTGCGTGATACCACCTTACCCATCTTTGTTGCAAACAAAGGTGGTTCAAACTGATCCGTACCACTTATGACCCGATTATGGTCAAACTCTATGGCGATCTTCAACCATCCTCCAGATCACTCCGAAACACCTCCAGATTACCATCACATCGACTTTGCCTGCTAACTCGACCATGTTCTCGACCTTCATCACCTGTTGGGGTGCCAAGATCGCACCGACTCAGCATTTCCCGTGGAGTCGGGGCCTGATCGGACCTTCTTGCATCAATTCTGGATAGATCCATCAACTCTCATCCCTTGCCTTAGTTTGGTAATACTCGCACGGCTCGCCACTCCACATACCCCGTTCTATTCTGTACCTGATCTTCGTATTCTGGGGCAGAGCTAGGTGGCTCAGCCGATCGGGCTGGAACTTCATATCACATCCAGCTTCAACATCTGTACTGTTCACAACTCATCCTGATAACTGTTTCTGATATGTCACTTCGTCATTGCTGCTGTATCTCCCGTTTGTCTCAGTTGATCTCGTCCTATACGCCCACGTGAACTCCCCTTAATATGTAATATCTTGATCGGACCGTGATTATTGCCGTTCCATTAATATATGGGACCGGGCGTGGCAACGGTACTTGGCTTATCCCTTCACGTTACGAAAGCCCGTTGTCTACCAACTTTTCGTCCTATACGCGATCAGCCTGTCCCACCCATCAACTGTCTCATTATGATGGGTGTTCCCATCGTCACCAATCAACGGTAATGTGTGGCCCACCTTTTTCTCAACATTTTTCAGACCGCTTTACCACATTTCCGTGATCCCCCTTAATCCGAACTCCGAGAAACTTTTCCACATTTCCGAGGTCCTCTAGCTCGGTGACTTGCTTGTCACGGAAAATTCTTCAACCGGCTTTTCACTTGTTGCTGTAACCGGCGGATCATCTAAATACACACCCACATGTGTGACTCCGTTTCCACTCACGCGTACAAATACGCACGTGACCGTCAAGCATTGGCGAAAATCTCATTTCGACAATCGTTTTGCGTAAGTGTTCATACCACAAACGCCCCGCCTACTTTAATCCCGAGTCAAGCAAAGCGATGGCCCGAGTCAACGAGGCTGATCCCGGCGAGGTCGTCACCGAAGCTCGACGTTCTGCGCTGCGTGAATTCGCTAAAGCAGTTCAAATTCGCTCGTCCAGATCCGTCGACTCATCGTCAGAGTTGGCGACAAAGCGAGAACGTTTAGCCGGAACTGTTTTCCTCTTCGAATGACTGGCTCGTTTGCGCTTCGCCGAACCCAGGGACGAGGAGACCGGTCTCGAAGCCGGGGGCGGACTAGACGGTGTGCGTTCAGGAGCCACCGTTTCGCCGATCGCTGGTTGATCAGCATCCACGTCGATCGGCGGAGAAGAAGCGACTGAGAATGTGGGCGACGGCGGGCAGGACCCAAGAGACTTCTGTGACTGTGTGCCGGCCGGAACAAGAGAGCTGACCAGCTCGGGGAGCCTACGCAAAGCCGTTCGAAGCGACCACGAATCAGCGTTCGGGTCAGTCCACCTGTCCATCGTCTGGTGAGCGATCTTCTTCAAATCATCATGGCGTCGAGTCCAAGTGCGTTCATCAAGCTCCAGGGTCTCAAGTTTAACCCGAGCAAGATTCAGCTCGCGCCGATGATCGTCAGCTTGCTTTTGACCTTCACGAACCGTCTCTGGATACTAGAACGGGCGATGTGAGAACCGGAGAGTTGCTTCACCAGGGGTTTGACCGGATTGTCTGTATGGCGCATCTCGATCTCCAAACGCTCCACTTCCGACGGCGATGGAAAGGATGAATTGGAAGACAAGCGATCGGTTCCGGCTGCTTCTGGTGATTCTCCGACCGACGATGTGATGCCAACTGCTAGACCGGCGGACTTCACTGGCGTCTTCATCCCCGCGAATAAATCACCGTTCAAGCGGGACGACTACAGCTACGATCCGAAGAAGAAATATTTGGACCTGTATGTCGTTCTGCAAGGTCGAACGTCGAAAGCCCTGATGGCGACCTGGCAGTCTTTGGGTCCTCCTCAGTTGTGGGATCTAACGCCTCTGGCCCTCATGATAAGGAGACAAATCGTTCCTTGCTGTTGGTCCTGTCCACCAAGGTGGATTTTTCCGGCCAGGTCGTCGACGCCCAAGAAAGGCGATTGGCAACCTCATCTGCTGAAACCTAGGACCATCGAGCTCTTGATCGACTCGAAGCCTTGGGAGGTTCTCGCGAAGCCTATGTCCGGATTGGACTTTCCTGATCGGCCCTGGTTCCACACTTTGAAGGGACGCCTGGATTCGTATTGCTGGGACCGTGGTCAGGCGCTATGGGAGGCGACTCATCACTTCCCGATCACTCAGACTATGTGTAAGGGTGCTTGGCACGAGTCGTACTTCCATGCTCGCCAGCGTCGACGCAGCAAAGCTGGGGCTGCTTGGGCCGCGATCTGTGACTTCGTAGTAGATGGGGTCCAGATCGGTGAGTGTGACCTGGACGTCTTCCTATTCCCCGCCGTGCTGCATCTGCCTATTCTCCGGCTGGAATCACCAGGTATTACGGCTGACGGCGGGGAATGGTACCACGGTCATGGACACCCGACTCCGATCGGCACGTTGCGAGATGCTTTAGACTTCGTTGATCGTCAAGATACTTGGCGAAACCAATACCGCCTAAGCCCTATGGATCACCGGCGCTCCAAATCTTCCGTCTACGCGTGAAGTAAGGCCCATAGTTTTCGTGATAACCAGTTTCATTTTCCTTTATCATTAATATATCACGATAACTTTCTGATGATTCTTATGTTCCATATCCAACCGTTCCAGTGTTATCTTCATCTTGCACTTCAATTGTTCATATGTACGTGAATGTAATCGTCAATATATATATGCATGTCCGATGACTCCGAACCAGCTCTTCCAACTTGGCCCCGACATAGCTGGACCATTATCATTGGTCGATCTATCGAGATGTGTCGTACCAGACTATTGTGACTCCTGACCACCTTCTTCGTGAGTTTTCATAACTCCGAATCGGTTTCGTCTTACCCGATCGCGCTCAAACTCCCTTAGTAAAGCTCCATAATCGAGGTATGCTGTGTCGTCGTAACCTTTGCACTGAACCAAGTAATCACGATGGGTTTGACCAAATCGGGTCCTTTTACCTGATCAGGTATCCAAAAATTTCTCAACTTCAAATACATTTCGATCCAACATTCTTTCCCAACTGTCTCCGGGCAATAGAGCCTCGTCGAAATCAAACCTTGGCTGATCATCGGATGACAACCTGTTTTTGGGCGATCGGGGTATTTCCGGACCAGTTTCAGCTTCGACAAGTAGACGATCGGGAAAATTCCGTGATCGGTACCAGCAGTGATTAACCGGGCAGCATGGTCGCCGATCAATTCAGATACCCGGAATGGTCCATGCCACAGGTGTGCTAACTTCCGGGTGTATCCTTCTTCCACACGACCTAAGTAAAGCCAGACCCTTGATCCCGGTTCAATGTTATGCGAATCAGCTTGATCGTTATTCCGATCAGCTCTCTCTTGGATCGCCCTCCGCAGTCGTTCACTCACTTGTTCCCGCGCATGCTGGTAATGGCGCTGGAGTGCCATACGCCATCGACGGGCTTCACGATCTCGACCTCGGGTACATCCGATGGGAATCACCGATTCGATAGTAGATCGGGGGTCCCAACCAACGTCAAGTAAAACGGAGTATCTCCCCAGATCCGATCGAAAGAAAAATTTAACGCAAATACCAGTCTCTCTGCATACTCATCCCAATCTTGATTTGCAGAATCCGCGACATACATCTTAATAGCTCTGGTCAGCGTCTGTACCATACGCTTGGCCTTACCGTTCGCCTGCGGACGGTAGGCCATGGTCGCGCTTTGTTTCCGACCAAGCATCTGATTAAAACTTCGGCCATAAAACCTGTTTCCCGAGCGTGCCTGATCACCTTACCTGCTCCAAACCGTCTAAAAACACATTCCTCATAACTGCAGGCAACTTGTTGGGCTGTTCGGGTAGATCCCGCTTTCGCGATCACCAATTCAGTGAACATATCAGTCCGTATCAGCAGTTCTATATTGCCTTTGAGCGATTTCGGCAAGGAAGGAATATGATCCATCGCTATTACTTGGAAAGGGTAAGTCGCCTAGATGTTCCCGGGTGATCTACCCCGAATAGTCGGCATACCCTTCCCGGTTTCGCAATCTGTACACGTTCCGACAAACCTTTGGACGCTCGATATAGACCAATAGTACAGGAGATGCGGATTGAAAGAATTCTCAAGGCACAAGACGAAACAAAATGGATTGTTGATTAGAAAGCCTTTTTGAATGGAGGCTTGGAGAAATTGAGCCAGAGTGAGGCGAAGAATTGTGGAAAAATCGCTTCCAATTACGAGGTTGATGAAAACGGTCTGCTGTTCTATTTTTCTTAAGCCGATCAGGCTGATGCGGATTTGGACCGATCAGCGAAACTGGTGATTCCGGAAACATTACAAGCCGACATTATGCATCATTACCATGCCAGTTTAGAGGGCGGTCACCAGGGTGTTGGTCGGACATACCATAGGATTCGCAAACACTTTCACTGGAGATCTTCTGTTAGACTTTCTCGAGAAAGTGGCCTGGTGGGTATTGATCTGGATCGTGACCTCATTATGATCGAGACTTGCGCTGCATCCCGTTTATCTTCCGAATGAATCAGCTCGGGCAACTTATTAATCTCGACCAATTCCTCCAGCAATGCTTTATCGGTAATCATCGATCCAGTCTGATCACGCATTGTCATCGTGGCTAGGTGATCAGCACTCCTATTCCAGTCACGTTTCTCGTGTAAGAGGTCATGACTTGGCCATCCACGTAGGGTTTTCATAACGCGATCGTTCAACAAATTCAAGCGCGGAGCCTTACAGTCGATCTCTCCGGTGATCTGCCAGATCACCAGATTTGAGTCTCCACATATGATTACCCTTCCACCCTTTTGTTCTTGAAGGAGATCCAAACCTAGCAGCAGGCCACGATATTTGGCTTCATTGACTGTGATGCCCGGGGTATAATCTGAACCAGCAGATATGATAATCCATTCCGGCAATTTCCACAACAGCGCACCATATGCCCCAACGCCTTTCTTCACGCTCGCTGATCCGTCAAAACTTCCGACGATCAAGTCTTCATCTGAGCCGACGACCGGTGGTGGTATAATAGTTGATTCTCGCCGTTGCTTCCGAGGGGCGACCTCGATCAGAGCTTCGTCGAATTCTGATCGGGGGTGATACTGGCTGCGAGCGTACCGATAATTTCTTCTTCACCCTTGGTGCATTTGATGATCTCCAAGGTCCACTGAGATAATTGCGCTGCCCATCGCCCCAGTCTTCCGTAAATTCCGTTCGAAGACAATAACCAAGCCAGAGTGGACCGCCTAGACAATACTTTGATCGATCTGGTCACCAGCATAGAATAACAGACATCTAATATGCGTAATAGTGCCAGCACTTCTTTATCCACGATGCCATAATTGACCTCGTTTGGTTTCAACGTCCGGCTCGTAAACGTCACTGGACAATACACTCCATCGTGATCTTGGACCAGTGCGGCTGATATTGCCCATTTACTGGCGTATAAAATCACCAAGGGAATCTTTTCCGGATCGAAATGTTTCAATATCGGGGTCGAAATCATCTTCGCCTTAAACATACTGAAGGCTACCATAGCTCGTTCCATATGACATTCTGACCCTGGCACAGTTCGATCGATAAGCGATCCAGTCTTGAGATCCGATTGGTTGATTTCAGTTTCGCGACTAGTCTCGTTCAATGACTTTCCAACCTGATCACGTTCTCGTAGTCTATGATAATCCACTTCCCTCAACTCGTATAATATAGCAGCATATATCGAAAAGTCTTCGATAAACCGGCTATAATAATTCAGGGATCCGAGAAAAAACTACATAGCCTTCAGTGATCGGGGAAAAGGAAGGTTACTGAGAGCACCCAAGTCCTTCGGGTTTGCTTCCAAGCCATGAATCGACACATTATGGCCAAGGGAAGCAACCTTGGGTTGACCCCAGAAGCTCTTGGCTACGCCGATCGATAAATTCCAACGTTCGCAAGTGTCAAGGAGTCGTTCGACCTTATCACATAGCATATCCCATGATGTTGCCGTAACCAAGATGTCGTCTATATATGATCGCCTTCCCAAAACTGATCGTCTCTGATCTTGGTCCGGTTCACCCTCCGTAAACACATCATGCAGATCGGTAATTTCTCGATCGGCACTGATCTGGAAATATCCCTAGAGAGCATTGTCAATCAATCTCTGATAGATCTGTGGAGCGTTCTTCAACCCAAACGGCATCCGGTTCCATTCGAAAAGGCCGAAAGGTGTAACGAAAGCTGAAATCTCTCGCGCACGATCAGTCATTGAAACCACCCAGAAACCGCTAGCCATGTCTAGCGAACAAAACCATAAGACTTTATCTAGATCCTCAAGTAAATCATTTATCAAGGGCATCGGATGGACCATCAACTTTGTGAGGCGATTCACCATTCTATAGTCGATACAAAGTCGAATATCAACTCCATTCTTTTTTATCACAATAATAATCGGCGATGCCCAGCGATGTTGAAGGTCGGGTGATTTTTGTACTCAACAAGCCCTTGATCAAATCGGTAACTTTTCCCGGTATTGTGGTGCGACGTTGCGACAACGTTGAGCGATCGGTCTTGCATTTCCAGCGTCTATATCACAAACAGCTCCATAAGCAGCTGGAGGTAAGGCATTACCCTTCCCAATCAATAAATGACGCCTTTTCCAGATGATCTTCTTTAGTTGATCGATCTGTTCGGGAGTGTCTACTTTGGGATCATCGACCTGTAGATCCTCCAGGGTGACCTCTGGTATATTGGGTGATACTTCTGACAAAACTGCCATCTGCTTCTCATTATCTTCAATGTATTGATCACTACCTTCATGTATACACACTTGTTCATCTACCGGATCTATTTTCTCCGGTTCGGTATTATCTTGAGTCGCCCCTTGTGAATCATCCGACTGGTGATCTATGTCGGGTTTACCTATGTCTTTAACGACTCCGGCAGGTTCATTCTCCTTTTTCTCCTCAGAATCGTTTCTAAGCTCCACCATCATTTTCACTCTCTGGATCTGCAGCTTTCGGTGAGCCGGGTCGTCCAATAACGCTCAAAATTTGTGGCCCTTTTTGGATCCGGCTTTCACCTGTTGCTTTCACCGGCGGTCTTCTGGTCAACAGCTTGGTCGGAATAGCATATTCCCGCTTCTCAACCAAAGGTGAGATGTCTACCAAATCTTCGTCACTGATCATGTCTGTGGTGGCTTGATAAGCCAGATTTTGCCATTCAATATATCTTCGTGATCCTACTGAGACATACCCAATCTGTCAAGGTACTTTTTCTTTCAGGTAACCACATCTCTAGGATCATATCTTCGTGAACGATTAGCGACTGATCATATCTTAGTAATCCTGATGTAACTTGATCTGCCAACGCCCTTTGCGGACGTTGATACCCATCGTTCACCGCGGGTTAGCCACAATTTCTGCTGCCGATCGCTCGACCGAATCATCACGTCAACCGATCGAGCTACCTCGATTTTTTCATACCGACCCATTTTGAGCATCCGCAGATGAGTACCATATAAAGGACGTCGGTGGATAACTGTATTTGCACCTCATCCGGAAGAGTCAGGGTTCCATGAGACAGATCAAGCCGTATGACGGCTGGTACCATGAAATCCATTCCCAGTATTGCGTCTTGACCGGCTAACCGGCCAACCCAAGCGTTGAAATAGTAGCCAAGGGAACCGGCCAAGGTGATTTCGACACGTGACCGACCCTCTGTCATATACGAACTTTCCCCAATCCCAACACATCCTTGTCTCTGGGTACTGTCTATACGACATCCCACCTTACGAGCAAAGGCGGAGTCGATAATTGAGACTTCTGCTCCAGAGTCAAATAGAATAGTGGCGTTTTTGTTGTTAATCTTCCCATTAGCTTTTGCTTGTTTTAACCACTTGTCAGGAGAGTGATACCTTCAGTATCGTCGGGATTCACCGGGCAGTAGATCCAACGCCATGATCACGTCCGAACGGGAATATTCATCCACTCTGAGACTGTGAATCGGACATCGATCGGCACAATTTGAAATAGAACATGTATTGTCGGCTATCTCCTTTTCCTCACTTATTTCTGCTACCGACATATGCATAGATGCAGAACCTAGATCCCTTGGCTCGAACCAGATTTCAACCTGGCGAGCGATCTAGTTTAACATTTGCTCAACATCTGGTGGGAGCATACCAGCATGTTTAGTCGGCACATACCACTTGCGCATCTGATTGAAAAACGCTTCAATCGAGCAAGCACCGGCATCGTGAATCTTCCCACAAGTTTTACACACGAAAAAACAATGATCCGAGGGGTGACCTTTACGATCACATTTTCCACATGTGATTCTCTTCCAGCAATTACGATCTTCATGCTTAGTCGATCCACAGTGTACGCATTTCTTGCGAGGTTGGTCCTGATCAGGTTGGTCCACACCGGATTTTCGTCCATCAATGCCATTAATCGATGATATCGGACGGAATACAGGTTCTGTCGTAAGGATATGACGATACTGCTCCTCGTCTGAGCCTAAACTTGATTGGCCACTTTCTTCTTCCGAACCGGAACTGTCCGATTCCTTCGTAATCATCCGGATCGCCCTGGTTGGTTGTGCCGCTGGTACTTGCCCTGATCTGGGTGTGGTTTCGACCGGTACCAGTTCGTTCCTACCTCGACCTTGGGTTGTCGGCTTTTGGCTCGCTGTAGCGTTCGCAGGGTTAGTTCCAATTCTTCCGCGTTGCTTATACGAAGCAGGGTTAGCTGATCAGCCAAATCATGGTTGTCCAAAGTGCCAATAAAGTGTTCGACATGATCGCGAGCCATATTCGCGTGTTGTGGATCCTTGATCGGCATTTTCGCTCGCAGACCAGCAACATTCAACCAGTGTAAGTATTCAATCGGTGTTTCATCAGATCTTTGCTTCATATGGTAATACTGTACACCCCTGAGTTGCAATATTGCTCCTCAAATTCTTCACACAATTGAGACCACCTCAAACGTACTTCTCGGCTCAGCTGTTTTTGCCAGTTCTTGGCCGGGCCCTTCATCAAATAAGCGAAAACCAGACATCTTTCACCTTCCGGTGTCTTGTCTCTCAAGAAGGCTAATTTAGCTCAACCAGGCTCTCGCCTGATCATCATCCGCATCCTTGCCGGTAAATTTTTTTAGTTCAGAGATCGCCGACATCCGGACTCGAGCGATTGTTCCAGAGTTACTATCAAATGCCTGCGCCGAGGCCATTTGCCCTACGAGGCGTCTCCATATCCAAATCATCCGGATCAAAGTGTTGCCTGATCCCTCCATCTGATTCCATATCCGCATCACTACGTAGAGGTGATTTATGGAATCGATCTTGACGACCGGCCTGGCATATCGATCGAACAATTAGCTGATCGAACTGATTCCATATCCACATCCACAGGTTTCTTGACTGGTTTGGCAGTGGATTGGTTCATGTTTGGTATCGATTGCCATGGTTGGCCTTGTCCAGGCGTATACTGAGGTAATCCGTATTGTTTGCCCACAATGCGATTCATCATAGTCGCGAGGGGAAATCGCTAATCGGTACCCTAAATTAGCCATCAATTACTAATCAGTACCCTGCTCACATAATTATTGCTAATCGGTACCCAGACCCGCTCTTTTTGCCATCAGCCTTGCTAATCGGTACCCGTAAGAAGGAAATGAACTATTTCACGAACCTCCTTGCTGTCTTAACGCTGCTTGCGTATTCTGCATAAAATCGACAAGTGCTTTGTTGCGCAACATGTCGGATTATCTAGATAAACAGCATTGAAACGATTGATTATCGTCTTTCCCACTGTACTCGACACATCAAAGCAAAATCGAACTTACACATAACAGCAGCACCATTTTTTTTTAAATCCTAGCAACAAAATCTTTTTAGCTGCTGTTGCTCCATGCTTAAAGCGACTGGGTTTCACTACCCACACGTTGCACGTATCTTCAAACTTTTGGCGGAGTAGTTGCGCCACAGATTCGTAAAAGATAGTTACAATAGCCAGCAAAGGTCTAATCATCCTTCAAAAAAGCAGCAATTAGTACAATGTCATGTTAGAGTTGCACATAGCCCCATTGAGATCTTGGATATCCCCAAGGAAAAAAAATACGTTGTAAGGTCCTGGAACGCGTTTGGGCACCAAAAATATACAACTCATTTAACGACTTCAGTAACTGAAATACTTCTTTTTTTTATAATGTACCAATCCGGTTGCACACGCAAAAGAGTGAGCGTAAAATGAATCTATTCGCCTTCACCAATACTCTTTTGCATCGTTCAGTTATTAGAAACAGCATTTGTTCTTCGCTAATTTTTAAAGGGTACCGATTAGCAAGGCTGATGGCAAAAAGAGCGGATCTGGGTACCGATTAGCAATAATTATGTGAACAGGGTACTGATTAGTAATTGATGGTTAATTTAGGGTACCGATGAACGATTTCCC
>MIQA02023557.1:0-32100 GCA_001887855.2 Sclerospora graminicola
GGTGCTGAATCGATCAGAAGCTCGATAGCGCCTCTGGTCAACACACGCGGTTGCCACTGCTTGTCCTTGGCTGCCGACGATCTAGTCGGAAAGATCCACCCTGGCGGACGGGACCACAAGCGTGGGACGAGTTTGTGCCTCACCGCAAGAACCTGAGGCGTCAGATCCCATACCTGATCAGCACTCCAAGGGTTTCGAGTTGCCATGTGAGCAGGAGTCGGCTTGCCCTGCATGACGACGTATAAAATCCATGAACCTTTGGTTCGGATTATAGCTATAGTCGTCCTGCTGGATCGACGACCGGCTCGCCGGGATGAAGACACCCGTGACATTGGGTGGTCGGACGATCACCGTCGTATTGACTGGTGGAGGAACGCTGGGAACAGCCGAAGCCGGTTGTCCCTCCACAAGATCATATTCGTCCTCGCCATCGGACTCAAGTAAAGCGACGGCCTGGGTCAGCGAAGTTACGCCTGAAAGGGTCGCCACTGGGGCGCAACGATCAGTGCTGCGCGATCGGGCCAGAACAGATAGCGTCCTCTCGTCCAGATCGACTCTTTGTCCGAATCAACCATAAGACGAGAGCATTTGGCGGGAGCCATCTTCTTCTTCGACGAGATGGTCCGTTTACGCTTCGCAGAACTCAAGATCGAGGAGACTGATCTCGAGGTTGTCGGTAAACGGGGTGGAGTAGATGCAAAAGCCGCTGCAGTGCTGATCACGGGCGGATCAGCACTATGGGCCGGCAAGGAAGCGACGGAGGATGCGGGTGATGGCGGGGCAGACTCGGGAGACTGCGGAGGTTTTCCAGACGGAGCAAGAGAGCTGATCAGCTCAGGAAATCGTTGCAAAGCCGTCCGAAGTGACTCCGAATTGGTGTTCGGGTTGGTCCACCTTTCCATAGTCTGTACCGCAACATTCCTCAAGTCGGCGTTATGCTGGAGCCAGGCGCGATCATCGAGCTCTAGGGTTTCAAGTTTAACCCGAGCAAGATTAAGCTCGCGCCGGCAATCTTCAGCTTCTTTCCGACTCTCGCACAACCTTTTCTGTATGTTGGCGCGGCCGATGCGAGAATCGGAAAGTTGCTTTACCAGGAGCTGGACCTGCTCATCCGAGTAGCGCACCTCGACTTCACGACGCTCCACGTCCTCAGCAGTACGGATCTTGTCACGAAGCAGCTGATCACGGTCGAGACGGTGATCATCGAGCTGTTGTAGGTGATCCACCATCTCGACCATTGAACCCTTCATCGCCTCGATACGTTCGTCTGGAAGCAAACATGGAAAGTCATATACAGATCGCAGAAGAAATGAATGGGATAAGCATACCTTGATCGCGAATGGTAATAGTCAGCGAACTGATCAAAGACTGTAAAGAGGCGACGGTGTCCGAAGGCTTGGAGAGGCGCAGAGCAGCGAGGTCAGCTGATAGCTGATCACGCTCCATCGTCAGACTCTGAACGCGGCCGGTCATGTCTTGCAGGTCTCGGTCAAGTCTGTCGCGATCTAACCGAAGGGCCGATAGCTGGCTAGCCAGATCGGCAGAATCATGTTCCAAGGTATTGATGACGACCCGACGGTCGGATAACTCAGCGTTAAGTGCCCGATTGGTGTCATATAGAGAAACCAACTCGGGAATTGCACTTCGGAGTTCCAACCGTAGCCGGCAAGCTTCTATGGACCCCAACGTGAGTGGACCAGATCCCTCCACTAGACGAGCGAGCTGTTCCAAGTAACGGACGGGGCGATCTGAGGAAGGCCGAGCGGGAAGACTCCAAGGCGGACGATATGAAGTCATGGTCGTCGTTGGACGGATGAGACTGGTCGTGATCGGTGCCGAGGCCGTGATCGGGGTGGTCGCTGGATCAGCCGAACTGGAACCAGGAGGCGAGTCAGTGATCGGAAGGGCAGCCGAAGATGGCGAAGAAGGAAGAGAAGATTGGCTCGAGTCAGCCATGGTAGTCGCCAAAGAGGAAATTTGGAAATGAATGAGTCGAACTGCAGTCGTTGCGCGGCTGTAGTTAGTCTCAGGGGCGGCTGTGGTAAAGCGATCAGAAAAATGTTGAGAATGAGGTGGACCACACATGGCCATTGATTGGTGACGATGGAACACCCATCAACATGAGACAGTTGATGGGTGGGAAAGGCCGATCGCATATACGACGAAAAGGTGGGTATTCGCGATGTGAAGAAATCAGCCAAGTACTGTTACTACGCCCAGTCCCAGACACTGATGGAACGGTGGAGATCACGATCGCGATCGTGATCACGTTTACTAAGTGGAGTTCCCGTGGATGTATAACGAGTTGGAAATACAGCAACTGGTGACATGACGCATCAGAGACAGTCATCTAGCCGATCTATGAACAGTGCAGCTGTTGAAGTTGATTATGACACGAAGTTTCGGCCCGATCGGCCGAGCCAACTGATTATGCCCCAAGATATGAAGATCAGATGTGGAATGAAATGGGGCATGTGGAATGGCGAGTCGTGCGAGTGATGATGACCGATGGATTTGTCCGAGGATGACGTGAGAAGGCCCGATTAGGCCCGATCAGCTGAGATCGGTGTGATATGGTTGCCCCGACAGGATATGAAGGTCGGAAGTATGGCTGAGCAGGTGAATAAAGTCGTTGTGATGGTGACCCAGAGAGTTTCCGAAGTGGTCAAGGGCTGATCGCCCTGATCACTGCCTGATCACTCGGCTGATCGCTATGCCGATCGTGATCGGGGCTGATCAGCCTCAAACCGGCGTCCAGACGCGAAGGCAGGTGAAGGTCTCAGTTAAGTCGGGCTGGATATGAAGTGGACAAGTGTCAGAAGGGCAGATCGCAAGTGGTTTCCAAGTTGTTTATCGAAGATCGGGATGGTTAAAGATCGTTATAGGAGTCTGGTCGTGGTCGGAGCAAGAGAGCTGATCAGCTCAGGAAATCGTTGTAAATCCGTCCGAAGCGACTCCGAATCGGTGTTCGGGTCGGTCCACCTATCCATGGTCTGGACCGCAATCCTTCTCAAGTCGGCGTTATGCTGGATCCAGGCGCGATCATTGAGCACTAGGGTTTCAAGTTTAACCCGAGCAAGATTAAGCTCGCGCCGACAATCTTCAGCTTCCTTCCGACTCTCGCACAACCTTTTCTGTATGTTGGCGCGGCCGAGGCGTGAATCGGAAAGGTGCTTCACCAGGAGCTGGACCTGTTCATCTGAGTAGCGCATCTCGACTTCCCGACGCTCCACGTCCTCAGCAGTACGGATCTTGTCACGAAGCAGCTGATCATGGTCGAGACGATGATCATCGAGCTGTTGCAGATGACCCACCATCTCGACCATTGAACCCTTCATCGCCTCGATGCGTTCGTCTGGAAGCAAACATGGAAAGTCATACACAGATCGCAGAAGAAACAAATGGGATGAGCATACCTTGATTGTGAACAGTAACAGTCAGCGAACAGATCAGCGACTGTAGAGAGGCGACGGTATCCGAAGGCTTGGAGAGGCGCAGAGCAGCGAGGTCAGCTGACAGCTGATCACGCTTCATCGTCAGACTCTGGACGCGGCCTGTCATGTCTTGCAGATCTCGGTCAAGTCTGTCGCGATCTAATCGTAGAGCCGATAGCTGGCTAGCCAAATCGGCAGAATCACGTTCCAGGGTATCGATAACGACCCGACGGTCGAATAACTCGGCATTAAGCGCCCGATTGGTATCATATAGGGAAACCAACTCGGGAATTGCGCTTCGGAGTTCCAACCGTAATCGGCTAGCTTCCATGGACCCCAACGTGAGTGGACCATATCCCTCCACTAGATGAGCTAGCTGTTCCAAATAACTACAGGGCGATCGGAAGAAGGCCGAGCGGGAAGATTCCAAGGTGGACGATACGAAGTCAGGGTCGTCGTTGGACGGATGAGACTGGTCGTGATCGTGACCGCGGTCGTGATCGGGGTGGTGCTGAATCAGCCGAACTTGAACTGGGAGGTGAGTCAGTGATCAAAAGGGCAGCCGAAGATGCCGGAGAAGGAAGGGAAGATCGTCTCGAGTCAGCTATGGTAGTCGCCAAAGAGGAAATTTGAAAATATATGAGTCGAACTGCAGTCGTTGCGCGGCTGCAGTTAGGCTCAGGGGCGGCTGTGGTAAAGCGATCTGGAAAAATGTTGAGAATGAGGTGGACCACACATGGCCTTGATTGGTGACGATGGAACACCCATCAACGTGAGACAGTTGATGGGTGGGAAGGGCTGATCGAGCATACGACGAAAAGGTAGTGGACAACGGGTGCTCGTGATATGAAGGAATGAGCCAAGCACAGTTACTACGCCCGGTCCCAAATACCAACGGAACAGCGAAGATCACGATCGCGATCGGGATAACGTTTAGTAAGTGGAGTTCACGTGGATGTACGACAAGATCGGCAGAGACAAGTTAAGATACCGCAGCAACGGTGACGTGGCACGTCAGAGACAGTTATCGGGCCGAACTATGAACAGTGCAGATGTTGAAGGTGAATTTGATACGAAGTTTCGGCCCGATCGGCCAAGCCAACCGATTATGCTCCAAAATACGAAGATCAGATGTGGAATGGAATGGGGCATGTGGAATGGCGAGTCGTGCGAGTGATGTCAAGTCAAGGCAAGTGGATTTGTCCAGGAATGACGTGAGAAGGCCCGATCAGGCCCGATCGGCTGAAATCGATGTGATATGGTTACCCCGACAGGAGATGGAGGTCAGGAGTATGGCTGAGCGGGCGAACAAAGTCGTTGTGATGGTGACCCAGAGAGTTTCCGAAGTGATCTAGGGCTGATCGCCCTGATCACTGCCCGATCACTTGGCTGATCGCTATGCCGATCATGATCGGGGCTGATCAGCCTCAAACCGGCGTCCAGACGCAAAGGCAGGTGAAGTTCTCAGTTAAGTCGGGCTGGATATGAAGTGAACAAGTGTCAGAGGGGCAGATCTCAAGTGGTTTCCAAGTTGTTTATCGAAAGATCGGGATGGTTGAAGATCGTTATAGAAGTCCGACCGTGATCAGGGCAGAAGTGGTACAGATCAGCTTGAAGGTGCAGCCAGGATGGGTAAGGTGGTGCTATGCAACCGTGCGACGAAGTGAACAGGGTCGAAGTATAAATCAGGAATGAGTTGGTGTAGGTATAGGACATTGCATATATAATAACAGGTTTTGATTTTCCCCCTAAGCAAAGAGTCGCTCCGCCACGTGTCGCGGTCATTGGGAGCACAGGGTTAACTAGTCCCCTCTTGCTCAACTTAATTCCCGGTTAAGACGCGCTTAGACGCATTTTGGCTTACCGGAAGACCCCCGACGGGTTTGTTTAGGTGATCAAGCCTCACCGCCTACGCGCACGTGTTTGGAACACGTCATTAATATTGGAAAGGTTTTGTGGAGATAACGTTTGTGGATTACTGTGGAAGATCGTGGTTTGATCGCGTTTTCTTGGTTTCTTATTATCTCTCTCTCATTGGCTGGCCTGATCGGACGAACTTTCCCGATCAGTGCCTAGATACTGATTAAGTATCGACCCCAACCCGTTCTCCGGTGAAGATTCCACCCGAGGACACCCCGTCTCGAGAAGGTCATCCCCTCCGACCTGATCAAGATCATCGTTTTCGTCACCGAGTCCACCTGAGTGAGTGTAACCACCCCCGATCAACGGGTACACAAGGTGAGATGAAGATAAACATAGATCCTGACGCGCATGAAGACCGGCCAGATGACCGGGAGGATCAGATCAGTCACCATAATCGTGATTCATCTGATTCTGATGCTGATCAGGATCAACGGAGTACCCCCTCCGATAGTTGGTCGTCCGGGCCACTGGGTATCCGGATTCCACCCAAGACTTCTGTCATGGATTTGGAAATCGGCTCCACCACAACTGCTTGGGCTGTTTAGTGGCCGCCTGAGAGGAGAGGGATGAAATCCTGCTGGACCTGCGTTTTCCTCCGCTTTGGGTGGTGAGGAGGCCAGCTGTAGGCCGGCTGGTAATGGCGGAGGGTTAGGGTCCCGGGAAGCATCTCATACCCTGAGCTGCGTGGTTGCCTCAGCATGGACAGTCTTCAAGTCTGAGGCGGGCGCCCCCCTTTCGGACGATTCGGTGCCGGCACTGGAGTGACAAGAGATGGGTTGGCGGTAGAGTTGGAAACGAGACCACGGGGGCAGGCCAGGTCTAGAGGATTCCAGATGGTGCGTCGGATAGGCGCGGGGCCCTGCATCAGACGTGTCACTCTGGCATTTGCATCTGCCAGTCAGTCTCAGGCAGCCTGTATCGCAGACAAGGAGTCCGCTCGACGGCTCAGGAGGTCGGAGCTACCTTCCTGGATTTTTCCACATTCGATTGGGCCTTGGCATACGCCTCCTGATAGTCCTGGATCTGGGGTTGAAGTGCAGGTAGCTCGGAGGTTGACTGCTCCAGATGCTTAATGCGCTTCTCTAGTTTCCGTGAGATGTGGACCCTGTATCACTCTAGCCGACCCAAGCTTACTTGCGATTTCTCCAATCGCTGAAAGATACGGATGTACTGTTCGTAGTGCTTCGTTACTTTTCGGGAAGCATGGGTGGACTCGAGCATCAAGGTGTGGAAGTACATGATGCGGTTTCCTGCAGAGACATGAAGAGTGAGAAGCTGAGGAAACAAACCAGGTCAAGCGTGATCGCACTTACGTTGAAACTCCAAGGTGGATACTGCTTTCTGGTGTAGGCTGCGCAGGGAGTCAATGGACTCAGACAGTAGCTTGTATCGGTCCCTCTCCCGAACAAGGTCGGTAACTTCGTTCTCCAATTGACCAATGCGGCCTTAGAAACTTAGGGCGGGAAGAACTTTCCGGACTTTGGCCTCATCCGCTCGCTGGTCAGTCAGTCTCGCAGTTAATGACAGCTCGGTCTTTGCCTTCTCCAGAGTAGCCACCAGGGCAGTCAAAGCAGTGATCTGACTTCTCAGGTTAGCTATCTCCGGCTACCCTGGACAGCGTCCGAGACCGGAGGATCGCGCATTAAAGCAGCCTACCGGTGGCCTAGCTGGTCCCGGAGAACGGGTCGGCAACGGATCCGTGTCTTGTTCGTGGTGGCAGGACATGAGAGCGTTGGATGGTATAAGATGAATGCGTAGTGAGATCGTACCTCAACCATTGTGTGGCTGCGACAAGGCTCAGGGGCGGATGTGGTGAAGTGGTTCCGGAATGAACGGACTGATAAAAAATAAATCCACTGACCTGACTGGTAGAAATGTTGGTCCATGGTAGCTGTCAACAGGGGAAACCCTCTGTTGATGAAAAAACGGCAGCAACCAGTGTGACCTACTGGACGGGTAATCTTACATGCCGACATCAGGCATGTGAGGATAATAGCCCCAGACAGGACTATGTCCTGTCAAAAGGTGCAGGGTCAAGGGAAACCTCTCATCACTCTGGAAGTTAAGCCGCATGGAAACGATGTCCCCACGCGCGCTCTGCTTGACACAGGAGCGTCAAACAATTTCGTTAGAACTGAGGTTCTAACGTCGTTGGATTTCGTGGAGATTGACTCTCCACGAAGTATGTTGTCAGTCCGGTTAGAAACAGGTGCAACAGTGACTATACCAAAGCGTGTGATTCACACACACTTCGAGTTAGACGAACTGTCGTTCGAGGACGAATACATCGTCCTTGATCTTGACGACAAGTTCGATGTCATCTTGAGCATCCCTTGGATGTCCAAGCATCAACCAACGGTCGACTGGGTTAACCTGTCGATCGACTGCGGCGGTACCACAGGATCGGATCACCCTGTGAGTAATCCGGCTGTATCTAACGATACAACCGCAGAGTCAGACAGTCTGGTGGGTAGCGATGGCACCGCCAGGTCTGATCTGACACTATCAGCGGTTGGTACACCCGCTGATAAGAGTCCAGTGGGACTTGCACACGCAACGGAAGAGTCATTGCGTGTCGGTAACGTGTGCAACACGGGTAACAAACACCCCCGTGTTGAACTAACCACGACCGACGACGGTCGTGGTGAATTTACCCACGATTGGAAACACCTACCGTGAGAACGAAGGTTCCGACACGGATGAAAGTGATTCCCGTGTCGAAGACAAGGAACTCACGACTGAGAGCAGTCGTGAGTGTGATAACCCCATGGTTGACAGTGGTCACCATGTTGACGATGCCTTGCGCACGCCAGAGTTCCTTCGCGCTTGCGTGCATCGTTACCGATTGCACGATGGTCTGTTGCTTTACAGCACAGACCAACAAGATGTTAGTCGCATCGTCGTTTCAATCAACGATGATCTCAAACACAAATACTGTTTGAGTACCATGATGCACCGATTTCGGGGCATCAAGGTCGAGAGAAGACGTATGCTTCTCTCGCACGCGAAGTCTACTGGTGTAACCAGTATAAATGGGTACGCAAGTACGTACGCGCTTGCGAGATTTGCCAGCGCGTCAAGCCTGCACAATGCGCGGAGCTACACTCCAATCTCTGCCGGTTCCGACAGAGTGTTGGAATTCCATTTCCATGGATTTTATCTTTGGTCTTCCGGCTGATCACGGAAAACAGGCATAGTGGTCTTTGTAGACCGTTTCAGCAAGATGGTTCATCTTGCTGCAGTGTCAGCAAATGTCACTGCCGCGCAAACAGCGCGGATATTCGTTGAGACGGTATTCCGTTTACACGGAATGCCGGAAAACATAGTCTCGGATCGAGATCCGAGATTTACAGGGCGTTTCTGGCAAGAAACGTTCTCTTTACTGGGAACGCAGTTGAAGATGTCAACTGCAAACCATCCGGAAACGGATGGGCAAACTGAACGCGTTAACCGCGTCCTAGGAGACATGCTGCGTTAATACGCGCATGCCTTCGAACAGTGGAGTGACTTCTTACCACTCACTGAGTTTGCTATAAATAACTCGGTGCATGTTCGACACTGCATACACCGTTTTACGTGATGCTTTGCGGCATCCACGTACCCCAGATTTACTTAGCGGCACGCCAAATCTAAGTGGGATCGATGCGCAAGTTGCAACCGCAACTTGCGTGGCAATCGACGAGTCTTTTACTGTAGACACAGTAGAAACTCGAGCAGCTTCAGTCGATACTGAAGCTGCCTATGGAGAGTATGTGTCTGCAGCAATGGCTGTAGACAAAGAAGACAATCCACCTACTGCTAATAAAGCAGTAGATGAATTCATATTACAGCGTCAAGCTGTAATTCGCTATGTCAAGGATGCACTTGCTTCTGCTTATTGATACGCAGAATGCAGACAAAAATGGAATGAAGAATACAAATTCCTTTCAAAAAGGTGAATTAGTTTTGTTATCTACATCTAATTTACCTACACATGCAATTAGCAACTTCCCTACACGGAAGTTGCTCCCTATATTCATTGGACCCATTAAGGTCCAAAGCGTTAAGGGGAATGCCTATACATTAGACATTCCCGCGGCCATGCGCCTACACCCAACGTTTTACGTTGGGAGGCTCAAGTCGTATCTATCGTCTACGTCTTCTCACGAGACGCATCCAATGCCGTGCTTCTTCAAGTCTCCCAAAAGAGACTTGTAATCGGTTTCATAACGATGGGGAAGTCCGGAAATTCTCAATCTCCACCTTTTGTCGATCAAGTTCGACCAGCAGAAGATCATTCTTCTGCTGATGGGCCACGTGAGCGCTCGAATGTTGCGAATTTCATCGCGAAGAGAGCGATATGTCCTCACAGAGTGACCCATATCTCCCCACTCATGATAAGGCATGTTAACGGCGACCTCCATACCTTTATCCACATTTTTTGCTTGACCCGTTCTTGAGTGTATCGTTCAACGTTAGATCGGCACGTCCCACTTTAACGTCCTGACGGGTGATCTCGCGACCACCAACCAGCGTTGAGATATGGGTCACTTGCATCTACGTTTTTGAATCTGCTTCACCACATAAGCTACCTTTGTTAACAAACCTTCTAATGAATGCACTGTAAACAATTTTATATGTAAGCTACCACTGTTACCAAGCCTCCTAACGAATGCACCAAAGACAATTCATATGAAAGCTACCTCTGTTACCAAATCTTCTAATGAATGCACTACAAACAATTTTATACGTAAGCTACTTCTGTTACCAAATCTTCTAATGAATGCATTGCGTTATTGTACATCTACCGGTCACAAGGAATTAAGACCGACAAGAGACCATTCGCACTGCTAACGAGTTTTTGTTATTGTGCGGAATTGTGTGACGATTGTCGCTCTGTACCCTGAGTGATACTTCATAGCACAGACTGTAGAGACATGAACACATGATCCAATCGATTAAACGTGAGCTCTTCAAAAGCGTCTACAACGTTGTTTACAAGCTGATCGATGTTTCGAGCGACCTTGCGGTGCTACAGTGTCTGGAGAGATAAAAAGAAACCGATTTTCAGAACGTTAAAGTCTGTTGCGTTGACTGGCTGGGGCACAATACGCATATCCTTTTTATCGGCGAGACACGCAAGGTTCACGATCTCATCTTTTAGCAGGGTGTGTGGCTTGGCGTTATCGTGCTAGATTCGAACACACCGGCCTGATGGTCAGGCGAGAATCACCGACTTTGCGAGACATGTGCGGTAGATCCCATATCTACAACCGTATATGTCTTAAGCTCGAGCGTCCCAGTTTCGTCGGCTCGACCACTACCGGCTCATACACCACAAACGACCACACACCAATTTTGCCATCCCACAAGCGCCTTTCGTATGCCATCCAACGTGACCAGGCGACGAAAATCAAAAACATTACGTTGATTATAGCGTTCTTGTTCTGCACGGTCATCTACGGAGGATTTTTGTCTTGTAACGCGTCTTGTCCTTCGTAGAAAACACTTTTCGTCAAGATGGACGGTGTCATGCATCCCATCAATCTGGAGCGCTCCGTTCCACACGGTCCTCGGATAAGAGACTCGAGAGCAAACTTATCTCGCGTACGACGATGTCCTTCGGTGTGCAGCGGCTTCAGCCTGGCTTGATGACATCTGAAGATGTCGGAGTGATAATAATAGTAATAAAAGGTAGTCCATTTAGTCCTAACTTTTGGCTACTTCGAACCTATAAAGACTAGAATGTAATCTAGACTTATTGAGCATGTTAGTCGGGTCCTTGCTCGGCAAACCTTGCTTTTCTTGGTCTTGTCGTCTGAAGTCGTGATCCGGTGCTGGGTCTAGGTTGTAAATGCACTTTAAACTGCTTAACAGTCGAATCCAGTCTTCTTTCACGACACTGCCTTGAAAAACAACTTGGTCCCGGGGTAGCCAAAACAAGTCCACAAAATCCTTTCCAGAGTCGTTTACTCTGTTTGTCGTCGAAAGTGTCCATAAGCAATCCTGGGTGTGGTAGCCCCGTAGGCATATCCTCACCCCCTTGCATCCATATCATAGGAGCTGGCTCGCTATGAGACCAGCCTCGTGTATCTTGAGCAAAGTTCACCGCCGCACTTATCACTGCGGACGGTAAACTCGCCTTTCCTCTCTTGTTCGCCGCACATCCTGTCACTGGTGGCGGTTTTTTTAGGTCCGGTTCTCCGTAGCCCTTGTTTGGTCTTCTTAATGCTCTTCGCATCCTTTGACTTGATGTCCTTTGGACTTGGGTGAAAGTGTCGTTCTTTCACCTGCTCTTGTCCGTTAACACGCGGTGTTCCTCCATTGTTAGCAATTTCGAATTGCAGATTTCCTTCTTCCACAATGTGAAATTGCATCCTTGATCCTGGGTGTGATGGCCCCGCAGGCCCTTTTTCACACCCTGACATTCCTCCGGTAATAGCAACCTGTGAGTGCACAGTTGGGCTTAGGTGTGGTGGCCCCGGAGGCTCGTCCCCACCTCTAAGCGTCCTTCCCTGTGAGTGCATCTTTAAACCTTGCCCCGTAGGCACTTCTTCACACCCTGTCGTAACTCCGATATTCGCGGCGTTTGAGTACACCGTTGGTCCTGGGTGTAGTGGCCCCGAAGGCTTTCCCACACCCCCAAGTGTTTTCCTCGTTGTCGCTGGAACTGGCTCTATGTGAGGCCAGTACCGATTGTCCTGAGCAAAGTTCACCTCCGCACTTATCGCTGCTGACGGTGAACTTGCTTGCCCGCGTTGGCGGGGCGTGCTGCTGTCCGAAGGGGGCGGGCCTGGGCCCGTGCCCAGGCCGTTCGTCCGTTGAAATCCTGTGCTCCTGATTCCTGTCCAGAACCTCCCCATCCTTGTCTAGACTGCGAATTCGAAACTGCCGGACTGATAATATTCGTGTAGGGTGGATTTAGGTATACCGAGGCATTCAGCTAAGGTACGAATGTTGGGTTGATTGTGGAGGGGATTAAGTTCGATGGTCTGCTCGAGAGCTAATTTCGCATCTGCGCGTGGTTTTCGTCCGCTGCGACCACGACGACCGCTCTCGCCATCGTGAATCGTGCCTGCCTCCAGCTTTTATGTGTCAATATTTAACAAACAAATAATGAAAGATTCCGAAAGGTGACTCAAATGGGTGAACAACATGTATTATTTTTACCATTTGATACCATTTGAGTCACCTTTTGACGAGATCTGAGTCACCTTTTGGGTTATTCCCAAAATTTCGTGTTGCGAACTTAGCGAGTGTATACAGTAGAATATAAAAATGACGAATATGTCAAAGCTTTCAAGTGCCACTGGTGCTGATCCCGCGCCTTGCGAGTTGGCAGCGAGGATCAGAGATCAACTGCCATCGAAAGAGGTACCAACCTATCTATCTATTACTTGAAACTGTCTAACGCTGTCCAAACACTTTGTTTTCCATTATCATATCCTAGTCCTTACACACATTAGCGACACTTTACGTAAACTATTTCAACGAATCAAGTGACGATGAAAAGACACTTCAGTGTCTTCGCGAGCTAGATGATTTGTGCTTTTTAGAGCAAATTTTGTGGCCACTAGCAGACGTTGTTGCTATGGCAGATGATTGTCGTCATCATGTGAAGATCTGGGTCGTGTCTGTGCTTTTATTGGTAATTTTCAAGGCTCGAGAAGGGGATGCAACGTCGTCTCATGGCATGTGGACCTTTTTGAAGGAAGACGACGCAGCTTGGAAGACTTTTACGCTGTTATTGTGGACAGAGTTGGCGAAAACAGACGCTTTACCGATAGAAGATGAAGCCAAATGGTCATTGAAAGACCAAACAGCACTGCTACACTTTTTAATCGTATGTTTTGCCAGTCTTGACGTGCCACAAGTCGCATCGTCTGTTCTACCGCTCACGTCGTTGTCCCTCTGGACACTTTTGTCCCCAAGTCAACTAGCTTTGGAATTTCAAGTGTATCCTAAACTGGAACGACACTGGAATCGCATCATGTTCCCCAATGTTGCAAAGAGTAAAGAAAAAAATGGCAGCAAATGTCGGAAATTGAAAGCAACGGAACCTTCGCCACCTTCAGACGATCAAATGGCATTCAGGTATTGTCTAAACACATTTTTCACCATTTTGAAAGCTCCAGTTGACGAGAACGTGTCGAAGAACGAGATTGTCTCGCGCCTGCGCTTTCTAGCATCGTTTCTGGCTCTGCTCATTGATCTTCTCAGTCAATTACCAACACGTCGCTTTCTGCTTTCAGTTTTGAGACGTCGTCACGTCCGAACTGCGCTTCGAACGAGTTCGCTTGTCCAGTATGCGCTACAAAGACAGAGTGTGAATGACCGACAAGCCTTGACGACCCAACTGGCATTGCTCGATGCATGCGTGGCGTTTCCCATTGATGCACACACTGGCGTATCCTTGTCTTCTCGAGAATCGCGTGAATATCATGAGCGCCACATCCAGACATTGCAAGAATGCGCTTTTCAGTCCTTTGCTGACTCGCCAGTGGAAAAATTAGCCATCGCTCCATGTGGATCCATTGCGAATGCTTCGAGCTTTCAAGACATTCTTGACTCTATCGTTGCTGCCGATTGCTCGAAGCTTGTGTCATTGGCGATTGCCGTCGGGGTTCTTGCAGATCAGACCGAAGCTGATGCAGTTACCAATACAGAGCTGGTTGACTACTTTATCGAAGAATATTCGGTTGCTAGCAGCAACTCAGACACTGCATCACTGTTGAAATTGTCTGCGTTTCCTACGGAATTAGACATTTGGAATGAAATGCTCGACCAATCTGATACTTTTTGTGCCAAGACAAACGCATCAACCCGCGATGAAGCCATTTATGAAACGAAACGAGACATCTACACCGCTCACAAAGCAAACTTGTTCCCAGTGCTTCCCGTGCGTAAGTTAGGGCTCCAGTTTTTGAATCTATCGGATTATTTGCAGCGGAATTATGAGCTGCTCCGACTGGAAGCTGCCCACGAGATCCGCGAAGACCTCGAGGCGGCGATTAAGCAACTGGATGCCGTGCGTTCCTTGCGTTCTTCCAGTGACAATGACACAATTTTCCGTGGTTTCTCCCGTTCGGCTGTACCTTTAACAAGTCCACTTAAGATTATCAAAGTGAGTAAACCACTACTTGGTCACGATGCGCCAGCTTCCGTCATCGCACACGTTGAGGTGGAGCTCTCTAGTCGCCATGATCGAAAGCTCTTCGACTGTTATCAGACGAAAGAGGTAGTTTTTCTTGTAAGCGTACGAGCTGTTGCGGATGAAGCTTATGAAATGATGGGGTTTGAGCAAGAGCCACGAGACGAGGGATCGTTTCCTGAAAAGTTTGGCGTGCAATACGTGCGAGCAGCGGAAATTGTGGAGGTCACAGATACGACTGGGACCGTTATCACTGACGACAATCCAGAGGGAAAAGGCAGCAAGCGTGTATTGAAAGTAGCGCTGGACGGTGCGCAATACAAGTGTGATCTGGAAGCCAATCGTCTTGACGCGTACGAACGTGTGAATCTCTTGGTGCGACGAAAAGCTCGTCAAAATAATTTCAAGGCTGTGCTGGACACGCTTTCTGGAGCATGGCATGATGCAAACAAGGAGAACGTGCTGCCAGGATGGCTCCATGATCTCTATTTGGGCTACGGGGATCCAACAGCTGCGCACTACAAGTCTATTTACAAGAAAAGAGCCCAGAAGCAGTTGGTAGTGCCGTTGTATGAGCTGTTACAGGATGGAGAACATGCTCTGGAAGCAGGTAGTGTCGCTAAACTTGTGAATTGCAACGATGAAATGCAGGAGCTCTGTGCAAAAGATGCCGTTGCCCCCTTTACGTATGTTGAGAACCTGCTCGATGGCTCCAGTTATATGAAAGCGTGTCGTATGACGGACAAGAAGGTCACTGAAAAATCGAGCCTTGTGACGACCTCCAACGTTCGCTTCACACAAGCGCAAGTAGCTGCTGTGCGCTCTGGAGTTTGTGAAGGCTTGACTCTCGTTGTGGGTCCACCCGGTACTGGTAAGACTGGTGTAGCTGTGGAGCTCGTCGTGAACTTGTACCGCTCCATGGCATCAAGTGAAAAAGTGCTCCTTGTCGCGCATTCGAACCAAGCGCTGAATGACTTTTTTGCCAAGATTCTCGCCCGAAATGTCATTCCAGAAGCTGAAATTGTTCGCATGGGACCATCGCAACTTGCTCGTGGAAATGAGTCACCCGTCAACGAAGACGTTGGAGCTTTCCATGCGGATTTCAGTCGTAATGGTCGCGTGGCATTTCTCTTGGAGCGAAGAAGATTGTTGCTAGCAGAGGTCGAGCAGATGGCGCAATGGCTTCTGAAGCGGGATCCTGTGCAATACGCTGGTCTTGGTGGTAGCTCTGCATCGTATTCGTGTGGAAATGCATTGTATTTCTATCTATTTTACATGAAAATGTTTCTTGACGCGGCTCGTGAGGCTACGGACTTAACCTCAACGGCTGATAAGATGGTGGCCTTTATGGAGTTTTATACAATGCGTCAAGGCGCGCCCCCCACCAAGATCGAAGACTTACATGCCTTTGCTTTGACCCTGGAGTCGTATTTCACCGAGTTGCAGCGTCTTCAACCGTTTGAATTGCTCCAGACTCGACGTCAGCGAGGCGATTTGTACTTGACGCATCATGCTCGCATTGTAGCCATGACATGTACCCACGCGGCGCTCAATTTCAACAAGCTTGTGACCCTTGGACTAAAATTTGGCAGTCTCATTATGGAAGAAGCGGCCCAAATCAGTGAGTTGGACAGCTTTGTACCGCTTTTATTGGCGTGCTCGAACAAGAGCGACCTCTTAGTAGACGAGAGCAAACCGTGCTCAAGTCTCAAGCGTGTCGTCCTCATGGGCGATACAAAGCAGCTTCCACCAGTCGTCAAGTCGCTGGCGTTGAAAAAGTACGCACGCTTTGATCAGAGTCTCTTTACTCGACTGCTGCGTCTTGGGGTCCCTCACATTGTGCTGGATCGCCAAGGCCGGAGTCGAAGGGAATTGGCCGACATTTACCGGTGGAGATACAGCGATCTCATTGAGAATGCGTTAGGTGATTTACCGTCTGTAAGCTTGCAGCCTGCGTTTCAGACGAGCAATGCGGGCTTTTTGCATGTGACACAGCTAGTGGATCTTTCAGAAACTTCTCGAGAACGGCAATCAAAACCTTTTGCTTACGAGAACGAAGAAGAAGCTCGTTTTATTGTTGCGCTCTTTCGATATATGGTGGCCGTAGGCTACCGAGCAGATCAAGTAGCGATTCTTACGACTTACAATGCTCAAAAGGAGCTCTTGGAGCGATTGTTGAGTATCGAGGCCCCGGAAGCCGCTAAGACGTGCCAAGTCTCGACGGTCGATCGTTTTCAAGGCCAACAAAACGACTTTGTACTGCTATCCACAGTACGAAGTGGAACTAGCGTGGGCCACTTGCGGGATGTGCGTCGCGCTTCGACTGCCTTCTCGCGTGCTCGACTTGGGTTCTATGTGGTGGGTTGTCTCAATACGCTCAAGCAAACGCAGAAACTCGAACCATTTGTTTCGAAATTGGTGGCAATTGCGGGGAAGCGTGACCCGAAGAAGGCGACCAAGTTGGCGTTACTTCCATCGGAGAGAGTGGAGGTGACGGCTACGAGGAAAAAGAAGGCGAAGAAGACGACACAAGCCGACGTCATTTACATTTCCGATCGGACGCAGCTTGAAAAGGTGATTTCGGAGCTGAAGCGTTAGAGCAAAGTTTTAAGCGAGTCCGTACAAGATTTTAGGCGAGTATATACACGTTTTTAAGCGAGTGCGTACACGTTTTTTTTAAGCAAGTGCGTACATTTTTACGGGGTATAGTTCTTCTGGAAAGTGACGTTGTCGACGTTCACCAAGTAGTGTGAGTCCAGCTTGCTGGAATAAAGTCTCATAATAGACGGCCGATCGAGTGATGCTACTGTCTTGTCGGTCCAGATCGTAAGGCTCTGCCGTCTGAAACACATTTTCCTTAATCACAATAAAGCCATTTGGTGTGAGGGCTTTTTTGCATCGTTTTAAAAACCGAACCAAGTCGAGATCGGTGAGATGCACAAGCACCCATTGCATCCAAATGAGGTCGTAGCTTGCAGCGGCGGGCTCAAAGTGTTGCAGTCCCATACAAAAGAAATTTCTCACTCGAGCATAAAGCGGCTCCTGAGCTCCAAAATATTGTGGTACTCCACTTAGTAACCGCGGACTCTGTTCCACCAGATCCACATGATTAAACATGTGAACAAGCAATTGTTTACTCACGCGGCCAATGCCAGCGCCACAATCTACTGCAGTTTGGCAAACCCAATCGGGTCTCATGGTTTCTTGAATATGTTTCAGGAATCGCTTGGATTCGCGAATGTCGACGCCGGAAACGTGAGCGAATCCTCCAAGCACACCATCATCTGTCAAAGGACAATTGACTTCATTGTTCCAGTATTTGTGCGCACTTGTGTACCACGTGAGATCTTGCGCTGTCTGCTCGAGACCACTTTCTCCTTCTTGTTCATTCGAGCTGCACCATGCGTCGCCCAATTCAACTTTCCACATAGTGTAGACGTTTCTACATCATTATACCATACAAGTTAACGTCTGTTACTGGTCATATCATGCCAAGTATCGATACATACTCGTATTCGACATGCTGCTCAATCTTATCGGACGAATCCAGTGCTCGCTGCACTGCACTTGCAATTCCTTTCAATTCTTTCCAGTCCTGACGTGTCCACTTGCATTGAACATGGTTAGGCAGAATGAGAGATACTGATGTACTTTCCTTGGTGATTGGATCGTTGACGCCAGTCATGGTCACTGGAAAGTAGGTTAGAATTAAACCTGAATAAAACCTAAATAAAACCTAAGTAAAACCTAGATTGCACTTGACTCCAATATACGAACTGATACTAATGTACTGAGAATTGCTTTCTGTGTTATTTGGCGTTTAAGAAAGTGGTGTTAAGAATTCTGCGATACTGTGATTAAAACCTAATTCTGACAGCGCCTCGAACTTTAGGTTTTATTCCCAACCTGATTAAAAAACCTAATGCATTTAAACCTCCAGTATGCTTTCGACCAGAACTCATGGTACGAGTAAACGTATACAACCCTACCTCGTCTTCAAAAGCGAAGACCATGTGACAGAAGGTGTAGGCAGCGGATCGGAACTGCCATTAAATGTTGGTTGTCCCATTCCTTGCGTATAAAGAAGTGAAAGTGGGGCAAAGGTGGGCCAAGAAGCACGCTGGACCCAACAGGCGATTGCAGAAGTCGTATTCCTGGGTGAGGAGCGATGGAGCGTGAAGGAGAAGTGGCGAGCTTCGACTCGGACGTCTGGTAGAAAGAAGAAGATGACCCCGTGTTGGCGATAAAGCAAGGAGAAATCTTCATGAACGCGTCTACGGCTCTCCACACTACACACTGAAAGAGGGAAAGTTCGCTGGCGCACGTGACATTGTGGTGGAGCCGATTTCCAAATCCATGACCGAAGTCTTGGGCGGAATCCGGACACCCACTGGCCCGGACGACCAACTATCGGAGGGGGTACTCCGTCGATCCTGATCAGCATCAGAATCAGATGAATCACCATTGTGGTGACTGATCTGATCCTCCCGGTCATCTGGCCGGTCTTCATGCGCGTCAGGATCTATGTTTATCTTCATCTCACCTTGTGTACCCGTTGATCGGGGGTGGTTACACTCACTTAGGTGGACTCGGTGACGAAAACGATGATCTTGATCAGGTCGGAGGGGATGACCTTCTCGAGACGGGGGGTGTCCTCGGGTGGAAATCTTCACCGGAGAACGGGTTGGGGTCGATACTTAATCAGTATCTAGGCACTGATCGGGAAAGTTCGTCCGATCAGGCCAGCCAATGAGAGAGAGATAATAAGAAACCAAGAAAACGCGATCAAACCACGATCTTCCACAGTAATCCACAAACGTTATCTCCACAAAACCTTTTCCAATATTATTGACGTGTTCCAAACACGTGTGCGTTGAGGGTGAGGTTCGATCACCTAAACAAACCCGTCGGGGGTCTTCCGGCAAGCCAAAATGCGTCTAAGCGCGTCTTAACCGGGAATTACTTGAGCAAGAGGGGACTAATCAACCCTGTGCTCCCAATAACCGCAACACGTGGCGGAGCGATTCTTTGCTTAGGGGGAAAATCAAAAACCGTTATTATATATGCAATGTCCTATACCTAGTGTACCATACATCAACTCATGCCTGATTTATACTTCGAACCTATTCACTTCGTCGCACGGTTGTATAGCACCACCTTGCCCATCCTGGCTGCACCTTCAAGCTGATCTGTACCACTTCTTCCCTGATCACGACCCGACTCCTATAAAGATCTTCAACCCATCCCGATCTTCGATAAACGACTGTGAAACCACTTGAGATCTGCCCTTCTAACACTTGTCTACTTCGTATGCAGCCCGACTCAACCGAGAACTCCCCTTGCCTTCGCGTTTGAACACCGGTTTGAGGCTGATCAGCCCCGATCACGATCGGCATAGCGACCAAAAATATTTTATTATTTAATTATGATTTAACTTATAATATATTAAAACAATTTAATAAAATAATGTTTCCATATGCTATAAATCCTAAAAATACCTCAATTAAAGGTCGTGTATTAGGTGGAAATCGAAGAAATAAAAAAATACTTATTTCTATTTAGCCGAGTGATCAGGCAGTGATCAGGGCGATCAGCCCTTGATCACCTCGGGAACCATCTGGGTCACCATCGCAACGACTTTATTCATCTGCTCAGCCATACTTCCGACCTTCATACCCTGCCGGGCAACCATATAACACCGATCTCGACTGATCGGACCTGATCAGGCCTTGTCACGTCATCCTCGGACCAGCCCCTCGGTCATCATCACTCACACAACCCGCCATTCCACATGCCCGACTTCATTCCACCTCTGATCTTCATTTCTTGGGCATAATCGGCCGATCGGGCCGTAACTTCGTGTCATGATCAACTTCAACAACTCGTTTTACATCCACGGGAACTCCACTTAGTAATTGTGATAACGATCGTGATCGTGATCTCCATCGTTCCATCAGTGTCTGGGACTGGGCGTAATGACAGTACTTGGCTGATTTCTTCACATCGTGAATACCCGTTGTCCGCCACCTTTTCATCGTAACTGTGATCGGCCTTTCCCACCCATCAACCGTCATATGTTGATGGGTGTTCCATCGTCACCAATCAACGGCCATGTGTGGTCCACTTCGTTCTCAACATTTTCTGATCGCTTTACCACAGCCGCCCCTGAGACTAACTGCAGCCGCGCAACGACTGCAGTTCGACTCATTCACTTCCAAATTTCCTCTTTGGCGATCACCATGGCTGACTCGAGCCGATCTTCTCTTCCTCCTTCGTCATCTTCGGCTGCCCGTCCGATCACTGCCTCGCCTTCCGTTTCCAGTTCGACTGATCCCGCGACCGCCCCGATCGCGACTTCGGCGCCGATCACGACCAGCCTCATCCGTCCTACGACTACCATGACTCCGTATCGCCCGCCTTGGAATCCTCCCGCTCGACCTTCTTCAGATCGCCCCCTCCGTTACTTGGAACAGCTCGCTCGTCTAGTGGATGGATCGGGTCCACTCACGTTGGGGTCCATGGAAGCTTGCCGACTACGGTCGGAACTCCGAAGTGCAATTCCCGAGTTGGTTTCTCTATATGATACCAATCGGGCACTTAACGCTGAGTTATCCGACCGTCGGATCGTTGCCGATACCTTGGCACATGATTCTGCTGATCTGGCCAGCCAGCTGTCGACTCTTCGGCTAGATCACGACCGACTTGACCAAGACTTGCAAGACATGACTGATCGCGTTCAGAGTTTGACGATGGAGCGTGATCAGCTATCAGCTGACCTCGCTACTCTGCGCCTCTCCAGGCCTTCGGACACCGTCGCCTCTCTACAGTCGCTGATCGGTTCGCTGACTATTACCATCCGCGATCAAGGTATGTTTATCCCATTCACTTCTTCTGCGATCTGTATATGACTTTCCATGTTTATTTCCAGACGAACGTATCGAGGCAATGAAGGGCTCAATGGTCGAGATGGTGGATCACCTACAACAGCTCGATGATCACCGTCTCGACCGTGATCAGCTGCTTCGCGACAAGATCCGCACTGCCGAGGACGTAGAGCGTCGGGAAGTCGAGGTGCGCTACTCGGATGAGCAGGTCCAGCTCCTGGTAAAGCAACTTTCCGATTCTCGCATCGGCCGCGCCGACATACAGAAAAGGTTGCGCGAGAGTCGGAAAGAAGCTGAAGATTGCCGGCGCGAGCTTAATCTTGCTCGGGTTAAACTTGAAACCCTAGAGCTCGATGATCGCGCCTGGCTCCAGCATAACGCCGACTTGAGGAACCTTGCGGTGCAGACTATGGAGAGGTGGACCAACCCGAACACCGGTTCGGAGTCAGTTCGGACGGCTTTACAACGGCTTCCTGAGCTGATCAGCTCCTTCACTCCGTCTGGAACACCACCACAGTCTCCCGAGTCTGCCCCGCCATCACCCGCGTCTTCCGTCGCTTCCTTGCCGGCCCATAGTGCTGATCAGCCCGTGATCAGCACTGCAGCGGCTTCTGCGTCTACTCCATCCCGTTTACCAGCGACTTCGAGATCAGCCTCCTCGGTCTTGAGTTCTGCGAAGCGCAAACGGACCAGCTCGTCGAAGAAGAAGATGGCTCCCGCCAAGCGCTCTCGTCTCATGGTTGACTCGGACGATGAGTCGACTGATCTGGACGAGAGGACGTTGCCTGTTCTGGCCCGATCGCGCAGTACTGATCGTCGCGCTCCAGTGGCGACCCTTTCAGGCGTAAGTTCGCTGACCCAGGCCGTTGCTTTGCTTGAGTCCGATGACGAGGACGACGATGATCTTGAGGAGGAACAACCGGCTCCGGCTGTTCCCAACGTTCCTCCACCGGTCAATAGGACAGTGATCGCCCCACCACCCAATTTCACGGGCGTTTTCATCCCGGCGAGCCGGTCGTCGATCGAGCAGGACGATTACAGCTATAATCCAAACCAAAGGTTCATGGATTTATACGTCGTCATGCAGGGCAAGCCGACTTCTGCTCACATGGCAACTCGGAAACCTTGGAGTGCTGATCAGGTATGGGATCTGACGCCTCAGGTTCTTGCTGTGAGGCACAAACTCGTCCCTCGCTTGTGGTCCCGCCCGCCAGGATGGATCTTTCCGACAAGATCGCCGGCGCCCAAGGACAAGCAGTGGCAACCGAGGGTGCTGACCAGAGGCGCTATCGAGCTTCTGATCGATTCAGCACCTTGGGATGTCCTCATGACACCTATGCCCGGGCTGGCGTTTCCCAATCGCCCCTGGTTTGTTGATCTGCAGGGACGTTTGGCCCTGTATTACCAGGAACATATTCAAGCGATATGGGAGGCGACCCACCATTTCCCGATCACGGCGGCGATGCGCAAGGACGCGTGGATCGAGCATTACCATCATGCTCGCAAGCGTCGACGCACCAAAGCCGGGGCTGCTTGGGCCGCGATCTGCGATCATGTTGTCAACGGGATTCAGCGCGGCGAGTGCGATCTGGACATTTTCTTGTTTCCTGCCGTGCTGCATTTACCTGTTCGTCGGGCGGGATCGCGAGGGCTCAAGGCTGACGGCGGGGAGTGGTATCCCGGTTATGGACATCCAACTCCGGTCGCCACGTTGCGTGATTGCCTGATCTGGACCGATCAGCAGGAGCCTTGGCGGAACCAGTTCCGATCAAGCCCCATGGATCATCCAGGGTTCGCGGTTTCTCGCCTGCGCACGAAGTATGGCCCGTGATTGTCGTGACAACCAGCTTTCGTTTCGTTTTTTCCATAATCATTAATATATCACGACAGTTCTTGATAATTTTCACGTTCCATATTCACACTTCCTATTCAGGTCCCACTATTGCCTCCATCTGGTATATCGATCGCTCACATGTATGCAAATGTAGTTCTCGTGCATTATATGTATATATATATCCATTTACTCCAAACCAGCTCAACCACCCTGATCTCCACTTGCTCGACCATTACATTTGGCTGATCTGTCACAATAAATGTGTCAACCCAGGCTATTGAGACTCCTGGTTGCCCTCTTCGTGGGTTTGCATCACTCCAAATCGATTTCGTCTCACCCGATCACGTTCAAATTCTCTTAGTAGAGCTCCACAGTTCAGATCACGTTCATCTACCCACTCGGGATCGTCATAACCCTTCCACCGAACCAAATAATCACGATGGGTTCGGCCAAATCGGGTCCTCTTGCCTGATCGGGTATCCAAAATCTTCTCCACTTCAAATTCGTTCTGGTCCAACGTTCTTTCCCAACTGTCTTCTGGCAAGAGAGCTTCGTCGAAGTCAAACCTTGGCTGATCATCGCATGACAGCCTGGTTTTGGGCCGATCGGGGTATTCCCGAACCAACTTCAGCTTCGACAAATGGACGATTGGGAAAATTCCGTAATCGGTACCAGCAGTAATAAACTGGGCGGCGTGATCACCGATCAGTTCGGCTATGCGGAACGGTCCATGCCACAGATGTGCTAACTTCTTGGCGTATCCTTCTTTCACGCGATCCAAGTAAAGCCAAACCCTTGATCCCGGCTCGATATTATGCGAATCGGCCTGATCATTGTTCCGATCAGCTCTTTCTTGGATGGCCCTCCGCAATCGTTCGTTGACTTGCTCCCGCGCATGCTGGTAGTGACGCTGGAGTCCCATGCGCCATCGACGAGCCTCGCGATCTCGACCTCGGGTGCATCCAACAGGGATCACCGACTCAATGGTAGATCGGGGGTCCCAACCATATGCCAAGTAGAAAGGAGTATCTCCCCTGATCCGATCGAAAGAGGAATTCAACGCAAACACCAGTCTCTCTGCATATTCATCCCAATCTTGTTGAGCGGAGTCCGCGACATACATCTTGATAGCTCTAGTTAGCGTCTGTACCATACGTTCGGCCTTACCATTCGCCTGCGGACGGTATGCCATGGTCGCGCTCTGTTTCGGGCCAAGCATCTGATTGAATGATCGGAAGACTTCGGCCATGAAACCTCGTTCGCGATCATGCCTGATCACTTAACTGGCTCCAAAACCGTTGAAAAACACATTCTTCGTAACTGCAAGCGACTTGTTGGGCTGTTCGGGTAGATCCCGCCTTCGCGATCACCAATCCCGTGAACAGATCAGTCCAGATCAGCAACTCTGTGTTGCCCTTGAACGATTTTGGCAGGGACGGTATGTGATCCATTGCTATCACTTGGAAAGGGTAGGTCGCCTGGATATTTCCAGGTGATCTACCCCGGATGTTTGGCATACCTTTTCCGGTTTCGCAATCCGTACATGTCCCGACAAACTTTTGTATACTTCGATATAAGCCTCTCCAATGAAAATTTTTGCGAATCCTGTGATACGTTCGACCTACGCCCTGGTGGCCACCCTCCAAACTGACGTGATAATGGTGTAAGATATCAGCTTGTAAAGTCTCCGGGATCACGAGCCTTGCCGATCGGTCCAGATCTGCATCGGCCTGATCAGCTTGAACATAGTAAAACAATAGATCATTTTCGTCGATCTCGTAGTTGGACGCGATCTTAGCACAATCTTTTGCTTCACCCTGGCTCAACTTCTCCAGATCACCCTTTCGAAACGCTTTCAGACCAACGATCCATTTTTCCTCGTTTTGTGCCTGGAGAATTCTTTCGATCCGCATCTCCTGTACTATTTCTTCTGTTAGGCTTTCTCGAGAGAGTGGTCTGTTAGGTGGTGATCTGGTTCGCGATCTCGTCATGATCGAGATCTGGGCTGCTTCCTTTTCATCTTCCACACGAATCAGCTCAGGCAGCCTATTGATCTCCACCAGTTCTTCCAGCAATGCTTGATCAGTAACTATTGATCCGGTCTGATCACGCATGGCCATAGTGGCTAGGTGATCAGCGCTCCGGTTCCAATCACGTTTCACATGTAAAAGATCATGCCTTGGCCATCCACGTAAAGCTTTCATAACGCGATCGTTCAGCAGCTTCAAACGCGGTGCTTTGCAATCGATCTCTCCAGTGATCTGCCGAATTACCAGGTTTGAATCTCCGCATATGATTACTCTTCCGATCTTTTGCTCTTGCAAGAGATCCAAACCTAGCAGCAGACCACGATATTCGGCCTCATTGACCGTGATACCTGGAGTATAATCTGAACCGGCTGATATAACAGTCCATTCTGGCAGTTTCCATAACAGCGCGCTATACGCCCCCACGCCTTTCTTCACACTCGCTGATCCGTCGAAACTTACAACGATCAGATTTTCCTCCGAGCCGACGATCGGTGGGGGTATAGTGATCGATTCACGTGGTTGCTTCCGAGGAGCGACCTCGATCAGGGCTTCATCGACTTCTGATCGGGGCGTGATGCTGGCTGCCAGTGTTCCAAGAATTTCTTCTTCGCCCTTGGTGCACTTGATGATCTCCAAAGTCCACTGAGATAACACCGCTGCCCATCGCCCCAGTCTCCCGTCTAAACCATTCGCTGACAGTAACCAGGCTAAACTAGATCGCTTGGACAATACCTTAATCGATCTAGTTACCAGCATAGAGTAACAAACATCCAATACACGTAATAATGCTAGCACTTCCTTATCCACAATACCATAGTTAACTTCGTTTGGTTTTAATGTTCGGCTTGTGAACGTCACCGGGCAATAAACTCCGTCGTGATCTTGGACCAGTGCGGCTGATATTGCCCATTTACTGGCATATAGGGTCACCACGGGAATCTTCTCCGGATCGAAATGTTTCAATATCGGCGTCGAGATCATCTTCGCCTTCAACATACTGAAGGCTACCATAGCTCGCTTCATATGGTCCTCTGACCCTGGCACAGTTCGATCGATCAGTGCCCACGTCTATATCACAAACAGCTCCGAATGCGGCTGGGGGTAGGGCGTTACCTTTCCCCATCAATAAGTGGCGCCTTTTCCAGATGATCTTCTTTAGCTGATCGATCTGCTCGGGAGTGTTCACTTCGGGATCACCGATCTGTAGATCTTCCATGGTGACTTCTGGCATATTGGGCGATACTTCCGGTAAAACGGCCATCTGCTTCTCGATACCTTCAATGTACTGATCGCCACCTTCATGTATACACACTTGTTCGTCTACCTGATCTGCCTTTTTCTGATCGGTGTCATCTTGAGTCGCTCCTTGTAAGTCACTCGACTGATGGTCTACTTCGGGTTCACCTTCCTCCGTAATGACTTCGGCAGATTCATCCTCCTTTTCCTTCTCATGATCGTTCTTGAACTCCTCACTGTCATTTCCGCTTTCTGGGTCCGTTGTTTTCGGTGAGCCGGGCCTAATAATACTCAATATCTGTGGACCTTCTTTGACCCGGCTTTCCCCTGTCGCTTCGATCGGTGGTCTCCTGATCAGCAGCTTGGTCGGCGTAAGTTATTCCGGCTTCTCGACCATAGGTGAGGTATCTTCATCCGCTAAGTCTTCGTCACTGATCAGGTCCGTGGTGGCTTGATAAGCCAGATTCTGCCATTCAATATATCTTCGTGATCCCACTGAGACATATCCGATCTGTCGAGGTACTTTCCCTTCGGGTAACCACATCCCTAAGATCATGTCTTCGTGGACGATCAGCGGCTGATCGGATATATTCGTGACCCTGATGTAGCTTGATCTGCCGATACCTTTAACGAACGTTGGTACCCATCGTTCACCACGGGTTAACCACAATTTCTGTTGCCGATCACTCGGCCGAATCATGACATCGACTGATCGGGACACCCCAATGTTCTCGTACTGACCCATTTTTAGCATCCGTACATGAATACCATACAAAGGTCGTCGGCCGGATAGCTGAATCTGCACTTCATCCGGCAGAGTCAGGGTTCCATGAGACAGGTCAAGTCGTATACCGGCTGGTACCATAAAATCCATTCCCAGTATCGCGTCTTGACCGGCTAACCGGCCCACCCAAGCGTTAAAATAGTAGACCAGGGATCCTGCCAAGGTGATCTTAACACGTGATCGTCCTTCCGTCATATATGAACTCTCGCCGATCCCAACACATTCTTGCCTCTGGGTACTGTCTATACGACATCCCACCTTACGAGCAAAGGCGGAGTCGATGATCGAGACTTCTGCCCCAGAGTCAAATAGAATAGTGGCGTTTTCGTTGTTAATCTTCCCATTAACTTTTGCTTGTTTAAACCACTTGTCGGGAGAGTGATACTTCCAGTATCCTCGGGATTCACCGGGCAGTAGATCCAACTCCATGATCACGTCCGATCGGGAATATTCATCCACTCTGAGACTGTGGATCGGACATCGATCGATGCAATTTGAATTAGAACATGTATTGTCGGTTATCTCCTTTTCCTCAAACTTATCTCCGCTACCGACATATGCATAAATGCAGAACGTAGATCGCTCGGCTCGAACCAGATTCCAACCTGGCGAGCAATCTAGTTTAACATCTTTCGACATCTCTGGAAGCATACCAGCATGTTTAGTCGGCACATACCACTTGCGCATCAGATTAAAAAAATCTTCAAAAGGAGGCACCGGCGTCATGAAGCTTCCCACAAGTCTTGCATACGAAAAAACAATGATCAGAAGGGTGACCTTTACGATCACATTTTCCACACGTAATTCTTTTCCAACAATCACGATCTCCATGTTTGGTCAACCCACAATGCACACATTTCTTACGAGATCGGTCCTGATCAGGTTGAATACCACCAGGTTTCCGTCCATCCATGCCATTAGCCGATGACCTCGGACGATACACTGGCTCCGTCGTAAAAATATGACGATACTGTTCTTCGCCCGAGCTCAGACTTGATTGACCACCTTCCTCTTCAGAACCTGAGCTGTCTGATTCCTTCGTGATCATTCGAATCGCTCTGGCTGGTCGGGCCGCCGGTATCTTGCCCTGATCAGGGTGTGGCTTTGACCGGTACCGGTTCGATCCTACCTCGACCTTGGGCTGTCGACTCTTGGCCCGCTGCAGCGTCCTCAGAGTCAGTTCAAGTTGCTCTGAGTCCTTTATACGGAGCAGGGTAAGCTGATCAGCCAGATCGCGATTATCCAGAGTACCAATGAAGTGTTCGACATGCTCGCGAGCTATATCCGGGTGTCGTGGGTCCTTGATCGGCATTTTCGCGCGTAGACCAGCAACATTCAGCCGATGTAAGTATTCAATCGGCGTTTCATCGGATCTTTACTTCATATGGCAATACTGTCTCGCGACAGACACCCCCGAGTTGCAATATTGCTCTTCAAGCTCTTCACACAATTGGGGCCACTTCAAACGTACTTCTCGGCTCAGCTGTTGGAGCCAGTTCTTGGCCGGACCCTTCATCAAATCAGCGAAAATCAGACATATTTCACCTTCCGGTGTCTTTTTGTCTCTCAAAAAGGCTAATTTAGTCCGACTCAACCAAGCTCTCGCCTGATCATCGTCCATATCCTTGCCGGTGAGATCTTTTAATTCCGAGATCGCCGACATCCGCACTCGGGTGATCGTTCCAGAATCACTGTCAAATGCCTGCGCGGAGGTCATATTTGCCCATCGAGGCATCTCCATATCCAAATTATCCGGATCAAAATGTTGACTGATCTCTCCATCTGACTCCATATCTACATCACTACGTGGAGGTGATCTATGGAGTCGATCTTGATGACCGACCTGGCATATTGTTCGAACAATTCCGGCCGATCGAACTGATTCCATATCCACATCCACAGGTTTCTTGACTGGTTTAGCAGTGGATTGGTTCATGTTTGGTGTCGATCGCCATGGTTGTCCTTGCCCAGGTGTGTACTGAGGTAATCCGTATTGTTCACCCACAAATCGATTCATCATAGTCGCGAACATGGTTCTCATTTGCTCTGGGACTTCTGGTATGTTGGTAGGGTTACTGTTGGGAGTCGGATTGTTCTGTGCAACTTCTTGAGCATCTTCAAAACTGTCGTCTGATCCGACTCGACCAGGTTCGGGCTTCCTTTTCCTGCTCTGCGACTCGATCTTGGTGTCAATGTGCTTGATCCCTTTCGGGCCCAACGTCATACGTGTTACTCCAACCGAGGAGTCGGTGGAGTCCGCTCCAGACTGTGATGACGATTGATATATTGACTCAATATCCATAGGATATTCAACCAACTGCGATCGGTGTGAAGGATCCGCGATCGGCGACTGGACCACGGGGTTCGCCCCGAGTAGCGAGGCAAGGTGATCATACAGAGTTGTCATAGCTTCTCTGATCGTCCCATATTGTAGATCGAACAGCATATTCGCGTCGAACGCACCAGTAGTGAAACCAACTTCGTCGATCTGCGCCAAGAGGTTCCTGATCAGGTCAAGTTGACTGCCTGTGATAACCGGCCTGGTCGCCCGACCTTCAAGTTTCCCGATGATCTGGGGTTTTATGATCTTCATCACTCGGTTGGTGGCTAGGAACTTGTGAAACTCTCAAAGATAGAACAGTCGTTCTACATCTTGAACAGTGGTCTTCTCAGCTGGTTCGGTCTTCTCTTCGTCTTCTTCGAAGATCTTCGGTTTAGGTTTCACATATTTTTTAGGTGGATCACACTGATCCGCCCCCATGTTTTTTCTTTCTTTTTCCATTTTCTTCTTATGCATAGGATCAAGGTTAGCACCTCGATCCTTTCCCGGGTTATAGTTAACTTTACTATAACCCAGATCGGCCCCGATCAGGGCCATGTGGGGAGTTGTTTCATCTATAATTTCGACCTGGCACTCCACCAGACCAGGTCGACCATCGCTTCCTTTAGGTATGGACAGCATCGGAGGTGATACGCCTTCTTCCAATACACCCGAAAAAGTTTCCTCCACTTTGATTTTCACATATTTTTCATTATCAAAGGAATCACGGTGATATCCAGAGTCACCAAGTGATCCGGGCTCGCGCACCATTGTGGTGGAGCCGATTTCCAAATCCATGACGGAAGTCTTGGGTGGAATCCGGATACCCACTGGCCCGGACGACCAACTATTGGAGGGGGTACTCCGTTGATCCTGATCGCCATCGGAATTGGATGAATCACCATTATGGTGACTGATCTGATCTTCCCGGTCATCCGACCGGTCGTCATGTGCGATAGAATCCATATTCAACTTCATCTTACCTTGTGTACCCGTTGATCGGGGGTGGTTACACTCACTCAGGTGGACTCGGTGACGAAAACGATGATCTTGATCAGGTCGGAGGGGATGACCTTCTCGAGACGGGGGTGTCCTCGGGTGGAAATCTTCACCGGAGAACGGGTTGGGGTCGATACTTAACTTCAGTATCTAGGCACTGATCGGGAAACTTCGTACGATCAGGCCAGCCAATGAGAGTGAGAGACAACAAGAAACCAAGAAAACGCGATCAAACCACGATCTTCCACAATAATCCACAAACGTTATCTCCACAAAACCTTGCCAATATTAAAAACGTGTTCTAAACACGTGCGCGTGGGGGGTGAGGCTTGATCACCTAAACAAAACCCGTCGGGGGTCTTTCGGTAAGCCAAAATGCGTCTAAGCGCGTCTTAACCGGGAATTAAGTTGAGCAAGAGGGGACTAGTTAACCCTGTGCTCCCAATGACCGCAACACGTGGCGGAGCGACTCTTTGCTTAGGGGGTAAATCAAAACCTCTTACTATATATGCAATGTCCTATACCTAGTGTACCATACACCAACTCATGTGCCTGCCTCATACTTCGATCCTGTTCGCTTCGTCGGACGGTTGCGTGATACCACCTTACCCATCTTTGTTGCACCTTCAAACTGATCCGTACCACTTCTAACCCGATTATGGTCAAACTCTATGGCGATCTTCAACCATCCTGATCTCCCGATAAACAGCCTGGAACCCGCTCGAGATCTGCCTCTCAGACACTGTTCGCTCCATATCCAACCCGGCTTGACTGCAAACTCCATCTATCTTCACACCTGGAAGCCGGTTTGGGGCCGATCGGCTCAGATCATAATCAGCACAGCGATCGGCAGAGTGATCGGGGCAGTGATCACTCTGCCGATCGGCCCCATATCACCTCGAAACACCTCAGGGTTACCATCACATCGACTTTGCCTGTTCACTCGACCATGTTCTTGACCTTCATCACCTGTTGAGGTACCAAGTTCACACCGACTCAGCATTTCTCGTGAAGTTGGGCCTGATCGGACCTTCTTGCATCAATTCTGGATAGATCCATCAACTCTCATCGCTTGTCTTAACTTGGTCATACTCGCACGGCTCGCCACTCCACATACCAGTTCTTTTCTGTACCTGATCTTCGTATTCTGGGGCAGAGTTAGGTGACTCGGCCGATCGGGCCGGAACTTCATATCACATCCAACTTCAACATCTATACTGTTCATAACTCATCCCGATAACTGTTCCTGATATGCCACGTCGCCATTGCTGCTGTATCTCCAGTTTGTCTCAGTCGATCTCGTCCTATACGCCCACGTGAACTCCACTTAATATGCAATATCCTGATCGGATCGTGATTATTGCCGTTCCATTAATATACGGGACCGGGTGTAGTAACGGTACTTGGCTTATTCCTTCACATTACGAAAGCCCGTTGTCCACAACCCTTTCGTCGTATACGCGATCAGCCTGTCCCACCCATCAACTGTCTCATCTTGATGGGTGTTCCCATCGTCACCAATCAAC
>MIQA02023558.1:0-61276 GCA_001887855.2 Sclerospora graminicola
AACTCAATGTTAGTTCTCCCTCTTTATATTATCTGGCACAGGGTACCATCTATGGGGTACAACCTTTACGTACTGGCCAATTGTCCGGTCCATGTGCACCCCATCTGTATGCGGGTTGCTGATTATGCGGGGTCCAGAGTCTTTCCCCAAAAAAAGCCACAGGGAATAAAGGATATTTTCCCAAACCGTCGTCACCGGGAAAACTCCGGACCCCGGCACCCTGCACAGATGGGGAGAACATAGACAAGCCATTTGGGACACTCTGCTGCCGTGGACCATGCTTGACACTTCAGAATGACCAATTCATGTAGTTAGTAAAGAATATCTTTAAAAAATATCGCGTTACCTACTGTATGTCCCCGTAAGGCTTGAAATTGACCTCCAAAGTACGGATCTCATGATTCGTGGAACCCACCGTGTAGGAAAATTTCATCGATGTTTGTTGCATATCTGTCGAGCGCAGCTTTTCTAAATTAATCAGCAGCCATTACAGAGACCGAAGTAGGTGAGGCGTTGGCGGGATCTTCAGGGAGCTCCTTACATTTCGCTAGCGACGACGCAGCTACGTCACTGTTGCCCAATTCTTCTGCAATGTTTACTTGACTCTCGAAATACACTTCCAGCGGCTCAATGTACCCTGAGGAGCACAGAGTACTTAATGAACGATCCAATATCCTTCTCGTCAACCTTGACGACGTACCCATTGACAACATCAGGAAGCTAAAAATGAGCTCCACGCAATGCGTTTGAGACGCTATCGAACGATGCAAAATTGTCATCATTTGTGCTGAACGCATTTTATCGCCGCATAAAGATTCCTTTAAGTCGTAAATTTGTCCTCGTACGAAAATTCTCCGTAATGACCACGTATTCCGTCTGTTTCAGCAAGCATTGACAATGACTCAGCTAAAAGAGACAGACAATCTTGGTGATTGCGGCTGGTGTCGACACTTCCACCACCCGCGAAATGAACTTAAAGTACTGCAGAGCCATGTGAACGAACATTGAACTCCGTCACTGAAATGCCTTTCAATATGGGTCGATCCATTAGCGTCAAATGACAGACACAACAGCCCAAATGTCTTGTCTATGTACACCCCATGGGTTTCCCGTCGTTACCGTGAGATGCCCCCTCTTGGATATTCGCACCCCCTTGTACCATACCAAAGGTACAACGTACCGAGGTGACAGATGGGTAGACACCGGCATGAATCATTGGAAGTTGGTGCTTTGGCAATCGAAAGTACGGTAGATCTGCTCTTGTTGTCACTAGACGAGCTGTCAGTTTAAGTTGACTCATCCATTTAGCAGCAAAAATAATATCATTGAGATTGCCAGAGTCGATCTATTGCAAATGACGGCCCGGGTTGAATGCGTCTCATTATACTTACAACTCAACCAAGTTGGTTCGACTTTGGATTTTCGTCCCTAGCGGGACTCGAACCCGCAATCTCCCGGTCCCGGGGGCAGGGCCTTAACCACTGCACCAACCGAGGTCGGTAATTGACGGCCCTGGTGCTGCTTTGTGCACACACGTCATCACGGTACGTTGTACCTGATTTATTGTACACGGCGAAAACCGCCTCCAACCATATGGTTGCGGAGCGGGCTCCGTAGACTCTCCCCTTCAGAGTGCAATAAAGTGAGCTACAGTCGGGTCTCACTATAACAGCCACTGTTGTAACAGCAATCCGCTGTAACAGCCATGATTTTGACATACGGATTTCCGCCAGCCATACATATCTCCAATGCAGATAACAGCCGTTCACTATAGCAGCCAAAAAGTAAGCATACGGATAGGGCTGTTATAGTGAGACCCGACTGTATTGCTCGAACCCCTGATCACTCTTTTACAGGTTCTGACTGGATGAATCGTGTAATTCAAAACTACAAGTGTATATACTGTTACAGCATCTCCACCGGCGGAGCTATTTTTGTGACAAACCCGCAAAAAAGTCTTAAGTGAACAAAAACACAATCCACCGGTTGAGCTAAGGGAAAAGTTCACCTCTGTTTGAGTCACCTCGGTTAGAGGCTCCTAACCGAAGGGCCAACCAAGTTAAAGAAGACACACCGACCTTTCATAAAAAATGTGATATGGGTGAGCAAAATCAGTGTCATCCATGTCTGTGAGTTTTGGGTGAAAATTCCTGTATAATTTTATAACCGAGGATCTGTTGACTCAGCCGACCTCTTCGAGGTCAGTTGAGCCAACCGAGATGGTGACGACCATCTGACCAATCAGATGCCCCCATTTTTCAACCGAGCTGTAGGTGAACTTTGCCCTAATCTCATCGCAAATTGCCATCTTGCAAAATTTGTCGCAGATCTGCGTGCGAATTTGCAAGAAAAAGGTGCCTGACATGGCCCTTTTAAGCATTTTGCGCGGAATGTAAAGAGCAAAAAGCCGAAAAATGCGCTACCTGCCGGTGGAGATGCTCTTACATTCTCCTACCAGACTGATGATTTACCCATGTGCCGTTTTCGTGACGACGTGGTACCTCGCGAAAAAAGGGGTGATTTGTAGCGACTTTACGCTTTACTTGTGAATGACAAAATCAGATCCCGAGTTTTTCATTCCAGATTTTCCTTCCGTCAGCGCACTCAATTACCAAGAAAGACGAAATGCGTTCGACTATCATCCTGACTCTCCTCGTGGCCACTGTAGCTGGCAAAAATGGCGCCAAAACCCTCACGCGTGAATATTCAAACAGCGAGAGCGCCACTGTCCGTCGTCTTCGTGTGGAAGCCCCCCCAATTTTCACCAGTACCGGTCATGTTTTCGAAGGAGCGAGGAGAAACGTGGTTAAAGCAAACCTGGTAAAACTAGTTGATCTGAAGGATACCAAACGATTAGAAACTGTAAAAAAACAAGTTAAGCTGATCCTAGCAGAAAAGAAAAAGAGATTCTGACTCTAGACATCGGGTTGAGCGCATTGAAGGCACCGGGGGCGCAATTACAGGAAATGTTGAAACACAAGGACGGCAGTCTCACATCAAAGATTCGCACTGGAGGAAACACGTAGAAGAAACCGTACTTAAGGATGTTTTTTTGTACTTTTTGAATACATACTGTCAATCTGGGTATAAAAGCGTCTTTTGTGCCATGAAACGCAAAATTTTCAGACCAAATTACGTTTCTATCGCGTTCGCCTGTTCTTGGATCTCCCGAGTGAGCGTTTCTAATTGGGCTCCGTTGCCTATCAACTGCAACGTCATTTCCGCATCCTCTCGCTCTGCTTGAGCTGTCTCCCACGCTTGCAAAAGACTGCGTTCCAGGTCTTCTACTTCATCCTGTTCACCTAACATGGCTGCAAACAAGGCTTTTTGCGTCTCCATCGCTTCCTGGAACCGTGTCTTCTGAGTCACCACTTGTTGCTTATGAGCTCGACACGCTTCCAAGTGTTTCTCCTTCACTTCTCCGCACTCTTCCAGTCGTTTAAGGGTCGCTTGCAACTCGGCACGACGCTCGGCTTCGACTTGGAGCAGTGCCATCCCATCTGTAAGTACCTGTGCCTTTATCTGCACGTCTCGTTGACTCTGTCGAATCTCCTGGGCCTCTCGAGTCAGCGGCTCTTGGATGGAGACATGATAGTCCAATGTCTTTTCATTCAACCACGAAAAGGAATTATCCCATCGAAAGACAAGCGTCGTGTGGTCGTGGCGTACGGGCACGACCCCCGACATGTCGTGCATGCGTTCCGGAGAAACAATCTCTGTCTCTATCGACGTGTTATCGCTGTCTTTGGTGACAGCAGCGACCTCAAATACGACATCAGCGCCCTCTTCATCAATCGAAAAGCTCCAGACCACTCGCCAGCCGCGCTGTTCACAAATCACTGGGAGCTCAAACTTGGCACCCGCTTTGATCACAACGCCACTGCGCATCACGAGACACTCTTGAAACTCCACTTCCTTGTTGTTTCCTCCCGTCTGCTTGTCTCCGTTCGCACCATTTAACCCCAGCGCAGCTCGATGTTGGTCACGATAGTCACACACTGCACGATACGCACTCGAATGGTCCTGCAGTCGCGCTTGTAACTCGGTCACTGTACTCGCAAGCTGCTTTTCAAAGCTTGCCAAGAGTGTCTGCCATTTCTGCCGTGAAATCGCACGCATCTTCTCAACTTGAGCCAGTTCCCGACTCGCGTGGAGCTCCTGGACTTGCTTTTCTTCCACTTGCAGTGCCAGTGCCGCCTTGTCTTCTTCCAGCGTCAGTCTCGCTTCCTGCAGCTCCAGCACCTGTCGCCGCAAGGTTTTTAACGCTTCGTCTTTTGCAGCCAAGATTTCAGTCACTTTTAAAGCCGCCATGGACTGGTCACTACCTGAGGCAGCAAGCACATGGTGAAGCTGCGTCTGCGCTTCGTCCAACTCGTCTCGACAGCTATCTAACGTCTTTATCAGTAAGGCATTTTCCGTCGTCGCATGAGCTAATTCTGACTTGAGACTCTGCAATTCGTCTTGATCCGTCGAGTCCCCATCCAGCTGTGGCGTTTTAACCGTCTTCTCCGCGTCGACTACAGCGTTCAAACGTTGCAATTCTTCCGTCAATGTCGCCAACTCCATTTTCAACTGATTATTCTGCTCTTCGAGTGCAAACACTTTGTCAGCGTGCGCTGCTTTTGTCGTCACGAAACGTTCTTGCAACGCACGTAACTCGACACGAGCGTCCTCGAGCTGTCTTCGTAACGACGTCTCCAACGCTCGCAAGTCTTTCACTTCCGTCTCCACGTCGGATGACACACGAGGAGTTGGCTCCGTTTCCACGGCACGCTTCATCACTGTTTGTTTCTCCAGCTGCTGTTCCAAACACTCAAGCTGCCTTTGCTGCTTTTCATTCTCCGCTTTCTTTGCTTCCAACGCAGCATACAAGCCTTCCACTTCCTGTTTTGCCGCCTTTGTCGCCGTGTCGAAACGAGCACGCATCGCCACCTGCTCAGCTTCCAGAATGCGCTCCTTTTCCTCACTAATCCGCTTCTTCTCCCTCTCTAGCTCCTGCACTGCGATGGTCAATTCGTCCATCTGTGTCTCCATTCGCTCCTTTTCGGTGGTTAATGTCTCAACTTGCACCTCGAGCTCACGAATCCGACGCATTTTTTCCGTCGCAAATTGATCAAACTCGACTTGCATCATCTGCTGACGACATGTCGCCTCTTGAAGACGCAAATCGCGGCGTTTACAAGCCTCCATCGCTTCGTCACGGAGTTTTTCGCTGTCTTGGACGCGTTTTATCCATTCTTCGTTCTCTTTTCGCATGCCATTCAACAGCTCGGCACGTTTTTCCATGTTTTTCAGCGCCGTATGTGACCGAATTCGGTACCGCTCATAGTCACGACGCAGCGTCGTGAGCTCGTGCTCGAGCTCACGAATCTTTTCGTCTTGAGCCACGTGATAATGTTGCTCTTGGACAGTCTTCGAGTGATACTTGGCCTGCCATTTTTCTGCAGCGGTTTCCCTTTCTGCCTTGTCAACTTGCAACCTCGTCACCTCTTCTTGCAACGACTCTATCATCACTTGAAGTTTCTTTTCCGATTCTTCCAAAGCTACCACACGTTCCTGCTCTTGCTCTGTCGTGTGTTCAAACGCACTGATCTTGCTCGCGTCCGTCTCGACGCGTTCACGAAGCATCTGAAGGTCCTCGAGCCAGCAAGCGACATTCTCGATGGCAACGAGGAAACGTGCAGAGAAATCCTGGTCCAACTCGACAGCCTTCTTTACATCTTCCATCTCTTCGTCCTTCTTCGCAAACAAACGCCAGTCTGATCGTCGTAGAAACTCGTCAAGCATCAGTTTGTCGTGCTCACGTTCCTTTTGTATCCTTTCTAGTTGCTCTTGGATCGTTTTCAACTGCTTTTGACCCGACACCAGAGTAGTCACAAGGGAAACAAGTTTTTTCCATAGCTCTGTTACTTCTGGAGACTCCCATATTCTCTCCGACAGATCCAAGATCGCACTTTCCTCGCTAGAATCTAAGATCTTCCCCACTTCGTCTAATTCACTCGATAACGTCGACAAGCGATCGTCCATTTCTCTGCTCTCGGCGTCGTGAACTGCTTCAATTTCACGTTTTAATTCACTACACTTCACGATCACGAGCGTTTTACTGGGAACGACAAGCATTGAGCTCTTCTTGACAACGCGCAAGCGCCTCGATCGCTTCCTTCTGTTCCGCTGATTTCGCGGCAAGCAGTGTCTTGGTTTCCTCTATCTGCGTCGCAAGAGACTCGCTTTCGTTCATTATCTGTATCTTTTCGTTGACCAGTACGTCGACGCGTTCCTGCAGCTCCGCTTGCTCTTTTTCCATCATGGAAATGGTGTTTTTCTGAGCTTGGTAACGAGCGTCTGTCTTGTCCACTAGTGACTGCAGAATCGCCAGTTCCGCTTGCATCCTGGCGATTTCAGCTTCATGAGCTCGCTGGAGCTCTTCCACAGTTTGAATCTTGTCATTCTTGAGCCTCTCAATTTCACTTTCCAGCTCGTTTCGCTTCTTTTCCAATTGCATCATCATCATCTGTTGCTGCTCTTGGAAATGTCCGCCATTTCCTGCCTCTTGCAAAGGTAAAACGTCACCAACAGTCGGTATGTCCAACGATTTCTCACCATCATTAATGTGAGTATTCTCTGCTTCACCGGTCGACTGTGGCTCTTCATTATTCGATTCTTTAATCTTCTCCTTCTTGTTATCACTTCCATCGGTCGTTGTAGAAGCGTCGAGTACTTTACTTTGAAGCTTTTCATGCAGCTCTTGAATGGCAAGGGCATGCGCCTTCTGAAGCGCTTCTACTTCATTCGCATGCAACGCCACTAAACAGTCCTTCTCCTTCTCTAACGCATCGATCTTGGTCTGCAAGAGGTTTAGCTTTTTCACACTCTTTTTGCCTCCTTTTTTGGACTTGCCACCAATCATGGCTTGGTCCAGTTGACACCGCAGTTTTTTCATCTCGTCGGTCTGTTCTTTCAGCAGCTTTTCCTTCTCTAACGTCATCTTTGCTACCTGCGTCTGCAACGTCTCGATCTTGTGCGTCTTGGCGTCCTCGTCTTCCTTTTTTTGTCTTGAAAGGGCGGCATCCATGGCACTGGTCCATTGTCCCTGCAATTCTTTCACCTTCTCTTGATGGATTCGCTCTAGACGGTCCTTCTCTGCCTTCAAACGTTCCATTTCTCGTCGCAATGACTCCAGCTCGTCAGCTTGTGTCGCTGCACTTTGAGCCATCCGTTGAATCTCCAGGTCACTTTCACGTACGAGCTGCTCCATCGCCTGACATGCCTCTCGCTGTTGTTCCAAAAGCATCGCATCCTCTTCCTGTCTCGTTGTTTCTCTCTCTTTTACTCGTTTCATCTCCATTTTCATCGTTTCCAGCGCGGAAGTCTCCTCTTCTAACCTTCTTTTCGCTTCCTGGGTCTCTTGTCGCGCCTTTTCCAGCTCCTTTTTCAGCTTTTCAGTCTCATTCTCCACTTGATGCCACTTGAACAGTTCTGCCTGCATCTCGTGAATGTCATTACACTCTGGTAAAACCTCTTTAACCACATTTTCAAGGTTTACAAGGTACTGGACTCTGGTGAGCAGTCGATTCGACTCGGTCTTCTCCTGCTCCTCCCCTGTATGCTCCTCTTGACTGTTGTCTGTCTCTTTTTCACCGAAAACCACACTTTCTAGCGTTTCCCACCGTTCCACGAGTCCGACAATCGTCTGCTGCTGCTCCAGAAGTACCAAACGGCCTTTGTCCACGGCCACGGCCGATTGCTGCAGCGCCACGGCGGCATTCTCGTTCCCTTTTGTCTTCATATCGTCTGCTTTTTTACCTAACATGACCATCACTCTTGTGAGACGTCCCGCTAGTTCTTGAACGTATGCATCCGCGTCATCGTCGCTTTCGCCATTGCGTCGCGCCAATAGATGGCGCTGCTCTGCGATCAGAGCCAGGGCATCGCGTAGATCGGAAACTGATGCCACAAGTGCACGTGCCGCGCTATCATTTCCCTTTCGCTGTGCGTCCTGCGCCTTTTGCTGCAACTTCTCGGCCACGAGGTGGAGCCGGGCGCTGACGTCGCCTGGCATGGGGATAACGCTAGCGTCACCTAAATTCTGGCGCAGGGACGGAACGAGATTGGCTGGAGGGTGGACCACCAACTGAACATATCGTGCCACGAGATTGTGTGCAAGACATAAGCCAATTGGATGTTTCGTAAAAGAGAGACTAAAAAGTTACGTAAATAGTAGTAACGTTGAAGGTGGGAAAGCGGGATGGCGGGCAGAACGACATATGCTCGTCTTTAACCCTCCCTACCTTACGAACTGGTGAGAGTGACATTGTGTCGTAGAGCCACACGAGCACAATGTGGACCAGTTTGCCAAAGACTGAGCAGCCAAAATCCGGGTCCCGACAGATATCGCTGGTCGTACGATTAAGTATCATTCAGGTTACATGATACTGTTAATGATAGTTTCCGTTGCTCCATCACTCTCTCTCTCTCTTGTTCTCTCTCTGCTTCTTTCTCTGTTTCTCTCTTTCTCTCTCTCTCTTTCTTGCTGCGCTTTTCGCGTAAGACATCTGGCTTTTTTCCGAGATGCCAAGGTGCGAGTAATGTTATCAGAGTAATATCATGTACAGTATGTACTAATGCAGTACCCCTAAGCGCTAAGTACAGTATCCGTGAAGAAAGGTGTTCTGATGACGGGTTGACTGTGTAGTCGCCATTCGCTCCGACCATATTCGGGAGAGTGGGAGGTAAGCAGTGTCCGTGGTCCGCCCGTACATGTTGCGTCAAGGTTGTTCGAAACTCGTTACGGATTGGACAAAAAGAGCTTTGCTACACGGTTTTGCCCAATGTGACAGAAGAGTCAAGTCGTCGAATCGCCCAATCGCCAAGCACAATTCCCAACAAAGAGACTGACTGTCACAAGTCAAGAGCGTAAAGAGCAGCGGCGATTAAACGCACGTCGTCCGCGCATTAGCCAAAGAACGGGGACGTCGTCATGGACGAAGACTTTCTCCATGCAATCAATGGAGACTGGGACTCACTGCTCTTGGCCTTGCGCGAGAACCGCCAAGTCGCCAAGTACACGGATGGCAGCGGGATGACGGTACTGCACTGGGTCTGTCTGCATCAGGACGCGCCGACGGATGTAGTGGTTAAGGTAGTTTTTGCCAATCCATACGCTGTCCATATGCGAAATGACGCGGGTCACTTGCCCATTGACTTGGCCGTGCAAGCGGAATGCGGGGAACGCATCCTTGAAGTGCTACGTGCCGCTGCGCAGGGGAATCGCGGACCAGAAGAGGACGGTGGAGAATTGCACCAACATCACAATTATATAGACAAAGAGGGCGAGGAACTCGGGACAGAGACGATCGAGTACCAGTTGCAGTATAATAATCACACCATCCTTCACGACAATGACGACTTTCGTGACGGCTCGGATTACCAACCACATCAAAATCATACCTATTATGGACAAGAGGAGGAGGAAGATGACGTGGATGAGGACGAATTCGCATATCAGCAGCAACAGCAGCAGCTGCAGCATCGCCACTATCAAGCGCAATCGCTTCATCAACGAGCTGTACCCAAGACAAGACTTGAAAGGAGTTGGTCCGATCCCGATCAGGACTCGTTCTATGAATCGCAATGGGGAAATTATAGTGGTGCAAATATGTATGGGGGTTTTATTCCTGGCCTCGAACGTGATCGTGGGAACACGCTGTCAAGGAGTGACCCCCACGTCAAGTCGTTACTGACAGAGCAGCGACTGCGTGAGCGGGAGAACGATTTGATCTCGATCGCAACGGCGGAAGACTCGATTCCGCTCAGTATGTTCAACCCGTCGAAGGGACTCCCCGAAATGTCGATGATGTCTCGATTTCAGATGAACGAGGAGGAGAAAAAAGTGAATCGCAGTACCGTCGTGATGAATGCAGCTAATAAAGGGGCAGGTCCTCGTAGCAAGACGGCATTTCCACCTCGCTGGAAGCAATCGCGCATGTGCCACGTCTGTGCCTGTGGCTTCACATTGGTGAAACGCCGTCATCATTGTCGCAACTGTGGTCAGAGTGTGTGTAGCCAACATTCGACAAATCGTGTGTCGTTACCTAAATTTGCTCTATCCGAGCCGCAACGCGTGTGTGATCAATGTTTCTTGAGTGGACATCACATCATGGTACCCGATCAGACGGGTACACCGTCGATTGCCAGCTCGTATCAGTCGTTGCCATCCCAGCTACAGCGAGACGACTTGCAGCGCCCGTATCAATCGATGCACCAGAGTCAGCTGCCATTCCAGCACGCGCGATAGAGCCGCGTTGCTCTTTTTTTAAACACGTTAAAGTGTAGCCATTTTGTTAGAGCAATTTCCTCCAATTCGATCGAAGGGTTATATAGAAATTGCACCCCCATATACATTGTTCAAGTCATTTAGCGTTGTCGCGTTGCAGCCAGTCTCTCTCTATTTATTTGGAGCGCCGTGGAGATGGACAAGGATGAGCGTAGCTGCGGGCAGGAGAAAGGGGCGTATGAGCAATGCTTTGACAAGTGGTACACGGAGGTGTTTTTACAGCACAAGGCAGATGGCAACATGGGCTGCCAAGACGAATACAAGGCTTATATGCGCTGCTTCATGGTGTGTCGTCACATCAGCTTGCCTGTGTCTTATGATTGACTAAGCGATTCCCATTTTTATAGAACAAGCTCGAGAAGCTCGATACGCTAACGGAGAGCATCAAGTCGACCATGCAACCGGATGTCCGAGAGCGTTTTGAGGCACAAATGGAAGAGGCTCGGTGTAGAGGAAAGCAACAATATAGTGAATAAAGAGAGACAAATAAAAGAATATGGTTGAATCATGCAGTTTTGCGAGTGGTGCACCGCGTAAATTCACCCAGTACTTAGTAGACTGCGAGCGAGACCGTACTTACACAGGATCATTTCTATAGTACCAATTGAGAGAGCAAGCATATATCAGCAGAATCAAGCAGGACATGTAATTTGGATGGCGTAAACTCGCTGGTAAAAAAATAGAAAAACAGAATTATTTATTGTATAAAGTTATAGCATTTTTTAACCGTTTGCACACCTTGGTTGCTCTCTAGTGAGAAAGTAAAGCGGGAGCGATCTCCATACAAGGTTGTTCACTAAGTAAAATTTCTGTCGAGTTGTCACGAGACACAGCGGTTTCATTCTTTAACAGTGGACTCGAACTCTCGATGTCTTCAGCGCACTCGTAGTCACACTTTTCGGTGGTGCTCTTGCCAAAGTTCTGGATCCAGCAGTTTTTATACGCGCTCGAGCTGTTGAAGGCGAATGCAGTCCTCATCATGTTGTAATCGCCCAAAATGTTGGTGCGATGGCCGGCAGAGTTCATCCAGGAAGTCATGATAGCATTAACGCCCGTTTGACAAGCAGCAACGTTTTCTCCTAAAGCGATCCATTTGTAGCCTGTGGCAGTCACTCGCATTGACATTGTGGATCCATCAGAACCTGTATGGCTCACAAAATTGTTCGTAGCCATGTCATTTGCTTGACGTTCTGATGCCGCCATAAGCTTTGTGTTAATACAAAGAGCTCGAAGTCCGTTAGCAGCCCGCTGCTCGTTCACCCGAGCCAACATGGTAGCAGCAAACTGACTTGCATCCTCGTATAGTGCTGCTTCGTTGGAGTGTTCATGGCGAAGATTTTTCAAGACCTCTGCATTTGCAATTCCAGTTGAGATCAAGCGGATAACCAGCAGCTGGGTGATCGAGACCATTATTGTTTGTTTTTAGTGCTTGCTTGAAATGCTGTGAATTGAAAAGTGCCTGCACGCTTCCCAAGCATGCAACTTTGCTCGACATGCCCTAGTTGTGTAGTAGGGTAAGTTACGATTTTGAAAACCTTATCCGTCGGCATTGTATGACTATTTACGTTCATTAAACTCTTATCACTGGATTGTTGTTACGACTATTTACGTTCATTAAACTCTTATCGGTTTGCTAAACATAAATTCGATCCTCACGTCCTTAAATAGCTGGGCTGTATGCAGTGTAATTGATTGCCATTCTTTTCTATAAGCAGAAAGCGATTATAAATCTTTCATGTACTAGCAGATAGAATTTGTAGAACTTTAGCCTTGGTCTTAGTCATTAGACTTCTTAACGAAATACATTCCACGTTACTGCTTTCAATATACACGTTAGTCATCGCTAGTGTTGTTAGGTTGGTAAATACCCATTCTGTTAAATGCCCTGTTAAAAATGCACCAAATGGTATTTACCCGGGGAAAAACAAGTTTAGCAAAGACGGTGCGGTTTGTGTAGAAAGCCAGCATTGATGCTGTCCAATTAATGCACCATACATAAAGCATACATATTATGACTTCGAATTTTTCCCATTGTTAAAAACCTAGCTTAAAATGTTATTAACTCGCTGATGGTTATCGGGGAGATAACAACACTATCGATAAGCGAGTGCCGCTCTTTTTTTGTTCGAATCAGGAGATCGAATCTGTAATTCTAAAAAACAACTCTTATCGTCAAATTGCATTTTTCATCTCCAGACTCGTGGTCAAAAAACATTTTTAAAAATCAAGAAAAAATGCTGTTTTAAACGCAACTTTCAAGCACAACGTTACGTTAGGCAAAAATGATGCACAATTTTCAATGCCTCGCTGTGTGAGGCATCGACAGCTCCGAGCGCAGCGCAGGACCAACTTCTTCACGAATAGCACTACGGATGCCAGTAGTGATGAGACCGTATCGTCTACAAATAAACTTATCGTGGTTATAGGTACACTTATCGAATTTTTTTTTTTCGTAAGGCTTAAAAAAAAGGTACATGTACTGACATGTACTCAATGTGTATGTGTATGATTAACCCATAGACACAACTTCGTTTTTTTGCTGTAGAGCACGTTTTGGAGACGTACATTTTGAAAGTGACGGTGAGTATCTCGAATACTTGTAGAAATAAAATTGCGTGATTAATTTTCAGGAAAAACACTTGAAGCTACAACTCGAAGCAAACCCATGGCCGTGTGGCACGATTTAAAACTGCATTCTGACAGAAAGCAAATATTAAACCTACGTCTTCGCAGTTAAGGAGTTGGTGAAACTTTCGTGCGCTACCAACGCTTTGCACGGTTGAGGTGCACCCTACTTGTTTGTATGAGGCTTATTAGAAGTTCTGTAATCCTGCAGCATCTGCTTCATTTTTAAATTATGAGTAAGTAATGTAACCAAAATCTGTTGGGTCATGAAAAGGATAGGCACATAAGGATTACGAGTCACGGTTTGCTCTTGTCAGCAAACATGTAGTTTAATAGGTACCATTTTGCAAGTGAAACACGACGGTAGTAGCCGTGCAGTGGGCTACCGTAGCTGTGAAAATTACCTTTTGGATGCACTTTTTATCGGGCTCTTTGTTTGTGGTGACCGATGACGTTCATCTGCTTGTAGGAGCTTTATTTGCAAGCTATCGTATCCGGCAGCAATGCTGTGGTCTTTGAAGCCGCCGCTAAGTTGCTGATCTCGATTACATTTATAACTTGGTGTAGCCGTCTTGGTCAAAAACAAAATTTTGCCTTCAAGTCCTACTTGCCCTTGGTATCAGCGGACAAAGACAGTAATCCTTGGATACTTGATTCACCTCTGTCACGAGTAATACAGCCTACTTATCGCATCCTTCAATCCGTAAACACAAAACACAAACATCCGTGAAACATATGTTAGGGGAGCATGTATTAACGTGTTGTTAGGCTAGTTGTTTGTTCAAAAACTCTGTGTACTTATTTCCAATCTCTTCCACTAAATCTGGCCGACTTGATCCGACAAGCTTTTGAAGCTCCTTAGCGAAATCCTCCGACGTCACGGAACGTGACACCAATTGCTGGAAAAACTCACGCTCAAACTTCTCGACGGTATCCAAGTGATGTCGATAGCCGTCTGTAATGCGATATTGAGCGTGTTGCTCCGAAAGAAAAACGGCGAGCATGCCATAATCACTAAGCGTGCCTTCTTGAAGCCGCAACTCGGAGAACTTCATCACCGTTTTCATCGTTGAAAAAAATACAGGAAGCTCGTTTCGGATGCTCCAACCGATTTTTTCAATGAAGCCGTTGATTGAAACGTCATCGTCAAGCACATATTGCAAGTACATTTCCTCCAACTCCAATAGTTGTTCCTCCTCAGCTTTCCCAGCAAATTCGCGTTTTGCCCAATTGAGATGCAATACGAAATGTTCGTCATCTTTAAACGCTTTTACCAAGGTCTTGATCAAAATGGCAGCATTATTTGCTTTTCCAGTTTTGCGGTGAATGAACTCTTGCAACATTTTCCAATTCAAAAAATCCAGTGGTCGGTCTTCTAACCGAAGTAGATCCAGCACTTCGCTGTAGCTAACGCCTGTTTTCACCCAGTGATTGATGATGAGGCTCCGCAGGTTCTCCGCGTTTTTCTGAACTTGCTCATTCTTGTTGTTCCTCGCAGCAAGCAGCACTCTGGCCACAACATGGAGTCCATAATGTTTCTCAAGGTCATTTAGCAACTCCGTTTCGTCATGCGAAAAGTACGCAATCACTGGTTCCATCTCTTTTTTCTCGAGTGCTTCGATGAAATAGTTTTGGCGCATAATATGGTGATTATTATCAGCATCCACGACCCGGACATGACTTAAGACATGATCGGAACTGGGAAACGCTTTCCACTCGGCTAGCTTCGTCAACGCCCAATTGCTTAGTTTTTCCGACTCGATTGTGCTCGTTACTGGATTGTTTCTCTCTTCGTCATGCAATGTCTTGCGAGTCTTCAAGAACCTCGTTGGCGGAATGCCTTTCTGGTACCCGGTAATGGCATGACCATTGTCTGGGCCGTTGAATATTGTCGTCTTGACGTCAACATCTTCCAACGTGCTGGCAGTTAGTGCCGGGAAAGCGACGAATACCAAGAAGATGGTGTAGAAGGAGCGCATGTAAGGGATGGTTGTATTGGTGGTGGTGAAATTACGAAGTGATAGGAAAAGGTTGTAATTACCGGTAATGATTTTTAGTTGAATATCGTTTAAGTTCCGATGCGCTATTCTGTCCAATCCAAATAGATTCTTGATCATAAGGATTAGAAGTGGCTATATTTCAACCAATCATACCGTTTATCAAAGCTTCAATTTCGTTCGGTCCAGATATAGAAACGTCATCTATGGGGGTGAGATACGGTACTACAGTGTGTTGAACTTTTATGAAGCCACTTGGAGGTGCCAAAGTAATGAGGTTGACCCAACCCCAACCACGGGGCTGGGTTCGGGGTTGGACATGGTCGAGCCCCTGAACCTCAACCGCTTGTACTGTAATCTACCTTTTAGTGGTCATTATACAAAATCACATACAAAAATTTGACCACAGAGAACGCGTCCCACACACAGAAAGTAAAACAAGGTATGTGATTACTGTAATCGACGTTTCTAATATCTTTGGTGCCAAGATTGCAGGTTAACGCATTCCTTTCGGGCACATCAGATGCGAGAGTTGCTAAGGTGCAGGCAAACCGGAGCAGGTGTACATAATCGAGATCGTCAACGACAGTCTATGGTACACTGTGCCAACCAACATGAGGACTCTCAGGTTACGAAGAAGATTTTATAATACTTCCTGTCGACTTAAAAAAAAAGTGTAACCATTGCCTTAAGCTTTCAAGATTAACATTAATTTTACACAATATCCACGAAGAGCGTTGCTCATTAAGCACCGCAGCTAAAACTTTCCTTGAAGTTCGCTTACTTGTTAGGAGAACTACTTGTGCTCCCTACAAATCACCACATACTCATATGTTTTGAAAGAAGAACAAGTCTAGAAATGTTCCTGATGCATGCCATTTCGAATCATTTCTTCGCACGTTTTGCCACCATCGTGAACGGTTTATTCTCGCTTACATTAAAGGTCAACATTTTATCGTCCTGAAAACTTTCTTGCTTTCCGTCTCTTTAGGAATGTACCCGTAGTAGTCACAGGAATATGTAGAAACGGATTGAACATTTGCTTCCCGTCAACGCAGAGAACATAAGACCGAAATTGAACGGGTCTGAATATCGTGACGCGTCACGTCCTCCCCTGCTGTCAAAAGTGGGCACTCGATTTACAGTAATTCTACCGATCCTTGTGCAGTGACATCTGCATATACAGACGGATCATTGTACAGCGACATCTGCCCACCTCGAATTGAAAAGCTGGCGAGTATCTGACTCGATTTTGATCCATGTACTTAAACGCTTTTGTCTGATCTTTCGCAGCAGCCGGATCTATCTCGTGCTTCTTCTTGAAGATTTTTTCCTCCGAATCGCTGAGGAAACAAGCACGAACTCCTTCCGCAACGATGCCACCATTCCTTCCACGTCCAGCACTTGAAAGCGCGGGGGGGGGGGTCCATCTAGTATCACTCGCGCGTTTTACTCGCTGTTTCATAGTTAGTGAGACTCCCTTGTAAGATCCGTTTATGTGCACCTGCTCCGGTTTGCCTGCTCCTTAGCAACTCCTGCTATATTACGGTTATCCACATTATCACTGGATAAAATAAGTGCATTTCTAATTGGATAAAAGGGTTCATCTAACAGGGTTTAGCACTCGCCAACCTCAACCCCAACGTTGGGGTTGAGGTCAAGGTTAGAACCGAATGAATCTCAACCTCGGCACCTCTAAAGCCACTACATGTACACCTACCGGTAGTTTCGAAATAGAGTTGGATTTTCAGGTTTTGGAATAATGAGGATGTCCGATTCATTAACAAACAAAGTTGGACTAATTTCGTACTTAGTTGAGACATAACTGTGTACAATTTTTTTAGACGCGCCATGCTTACGGCGCAACAAAAACAGCCAAAGACAACTGCCGCGGAGCGTCAGCGAGTCCTCGACGCGTTCGACCGTGGCGACAACTGGCTCTCTATCGCGCTCGTGTTTTGAACTGTTCTTATCAATATATCTACCTATACATCTATCTATCTATATATATCGCGGGTTTATTCTGTATCGCGGCAATTCACAAAGACGCCCCACCAGCAGACTCACTTCGTACTCTGCAATGTCATCATCGATATCCACGTCGTTGCATTCTCGTCCTCATCGTGATCAAATTCTTCCTCTATGATCCGCTTTTTATGACTTCGCGATAAAACCGGGAGTCATATTCGAAGCTCCCTCCTGCACATCGAACCACTTGGCTGCCGTTGGAGCCACGACATGAAGCAATTGCTCATATGGACGAAGCGTGCTGACTTCGACTTCAAACACGACCCCCGAACCAAAAACATCACTAGTAGCAGCCGACGTTTCGAAGAGTTTCGGACGTTCCATTCACTGAATTGCCTTGAAGAACGAAAGAGCCTCGGTGTCAATTTCTTGATTTCCTCGTAATTAATGATTTCCATGTTCAGCTCTTTAAACATTTGTATGAAGAGCAACATCCTACAACTAGTAATACTGCCAGCTTTTCCAAAATATACTTCCCAAGAATCATCCACCTGAGATTGTTACGGCTGAAAAATCTCTCAAACTCAGACTCTAACGCTTCCGTGACGAATACGACACCACCGATGTCGATTCCTAATTTATTCCTTCCATATAGCAAGTACTTTGTTGCGTTCTTTAATTTCAGATACGTCCATCATGGTTGCTGCATGTTTAGTGCGAGGAGGAGACTCACCTGCGGTCTGTACTGACAACGTGAACGATTCGATTGCGAAACGTCTTAAAACAATCGGCGCATTACGTTTCCTTGAGTCCTTATCTTGCCGTAAAATAGACTCCACGAGATCTTTGTCGACATCATGTGTGGCCACAGCTTGTAATATCTCATCAGAGCTCGGCAATTTTCTTGTATTCAGGTATTCGCTCCCAAAAGCTATTTTAGCAGCATCAGCGAGGTGTAGATTGAGTTCATTATGATGTTCTATCAGAAAGGGCATCTTCCCAAAAACTATTTTAGCTCGGACGTTCATATTCGTGAGCCTCGCTGTCCATTTCTTGAATTCCTTGTATTTAATGATTTCCATGTTAAACAGTTGTTTTGAGGGCAAAATTCTGTAACCAGTACTACTCTCGTGTTTTTCAAAATATACTTTCCCAAGAATTACCCACTCGAGATTGTTAAGGCTGACGTCATTAAAAGCAGACTTTAACGCTTCGTGACGAATATGCCACCATCGATGTTGATTCCTAATGTTTCCATCGGTCGTTGCACTCTTTTTTAATTTCAGATACGTCCATCATGTTTGCTTTATGTATTGCGAGTGCTTTGCTGCTTTGCGGCACATCCATTATGTTCACTGCGTGTATAGTACCAGGTAGAGACTCATCGGCGGCCTTTACTGACGACATGAACGACTCATAAACGTTTATCGCTCTTCATGCGGCGCATCATCGTTCCCTCGAATCTTTTGTTTATAACAACTTGAGTACTATGAGCCACAGCAAACCCCAAGGTTTTGCTTATGGCAGGGATCGACTCAGCGCTATAGCGTGACAACACAATCACTACAGTAAGGAACCAGAGAAAGGACTTGTTAATGGGACGGCTTTAGAATAATATTAAGGCCATAGAGGACAAAGTATCGATCTCACAGTGATGTCTCCACTAAGTACGCAAAATAGTTCAACTTTGCTTGTTAAGGAATCCGACATTGCATGAAACCTCATTTTTACAAAACCTGAAAATCCAACTTTGATTCGAAACTCATCCATCTTTGACCGGGAGAATGTGTGCTGTAATCCGTCCTATACAATGAGTGAGTATCTGCCAAAGGTTCTGCTTGCGAAAAAATACACGAAGACGCTGTTGTTATCTCTTTAGCTTATGGAGCGGAACCGCTACCAGTTTTGATGGCGAAATTTCTAGCTACAGTGGAAACGAAAGAAGTCGAACTTGCGAGACGTCGTATTGATCACCAGCACTGGCAGATGTGGCAGCTATCGTTTGAGAACTCGTCGATGTAATTTTGTGGTGTGCGTAGATTAAATCGAATTCTCCACGCAATCCTTAAGTGGGAGGTAGTTCATTTTCGCTGAAGCAACCAAGAAATTGTAGAGGTGAACATATTCTTGGGGAGACAAGTCTACTTTGATTAGGGTCCAATTGTGACAAGTTTAAATGTTCTTCTCGCCAAGGTGAAAATTTTAAAGATGCCGAACACCTAAAAGAGCTTAGCGAAGCTTCGGTTCATTTTAGCTGAAGCTCGATTCATTCTCTCCATGGTTATGTTGAGTGTAGACATCCTGCGATATGTAACGTTTGCTCTCGACCGATGCGTCACCGGTGACGACCAAGTTTCAAAAAAGCTCAAGGGATATTGATCTCAGCTAATGACTTATACGTTTGGATTTGCTGAAAAACTCTTAACAAGTGGAGACAGGAAGCTAAAGAGGCGAACAATCTCCAGACGGCGTGCGTTAATCATTCATACTTGCGTGCGTTAATCATTCATACCTTGTCTATATACATCTAGGTTTGCATACTAAGCTCAGAAAGTATCCGACATGCTTGGTTCCATTGCATACGTCCACAATTGGCATTGTTTCGGGGTGAAACTATGATTGAACCTGTAATCTATCAGCTAAAGAGCGACTACTTCACTGGTTTCAGGCACAAGGAATTGATACAGCCAATGTACATAAGAATTCACTTAATACGTACTTGAAGGAACAGCCGCTATAATTGAAATTCGGAATATTTAAATGGTGACCACTTTTAAAATGACCCAGAAATAGAGGGAATTCGCTCCTCCATTCAAAAATACACTGTGCGGAATGGTGGCTCAGATACAGGATTTATGCCAGTTAGGTGTGTTCTTATTGGGAGGTCCGACTGTATCATCATAGAAAAATACTGTTATACACATAATCATTTGCATATCCTCCGCATTCCGGTCATGAACCTATCAAGTTTGCAGCCCGTCAACACGTGGAAGGCAAAAGCAACAGCGTCTAACGCATTCAAGCGATTCTACGATGAGAAAAACGTATAGATGTTAGCGGTTTTGGATCCGGTCGGTGCTACTCCAGCGGCACAGTTCTTGTGAGTCTTTTGGACCGTTTTGGAGTTTATTTGGCATTTCAAGAGAGCAAGCCTGGTGAGAAGCTTTCCCACAATACTATCATGCAGTATTTCCGACAGGCTAAGCTGTGGCTGTTGGAGTGTTTTCCGCAGAGTAGTGCTCATTTGGAGGCTGCGCTCTTGAAAAAAGGAAGCATGACTGCAAGACACGTCCAGCGGTTACGGTTGTAAAGCAAGCAATGAGTGTACAAAGAAGATCTGCATTTACTCATGAGTTATATGTAAGCGCACGCTACAAGTACAACTGAGTATCAAGATGCTGCCTTATTCTCGCTACTCTGGTATCCTTTGGACGAGCGTAACGTTTGAAGAAACTAAAGCTGTCCATGTGTGGAAATGTCTCTTCATACGCTTCATTCGGATGAAAAATTTACAGGAAAACGGTCTCTCGCTATTTCCTGATCCATCAACCGCAACATGTCCGCTCACCACACTCCAGTTGCGCTGGCCGTTCAAAACCACCCCAAGCTTCCACAGCTCCCCAAGGCCACGGCAACCGACATCACGGAGCTGGGTCCACTGATTCCGCTAGGCGCTGTGCTATCCGGAGCGACTGTCAATCTGTTGGATCTGCTCGCCGTCAAACACAGTGAGACAACAGGAACAACAAAAGGGCGGAAGGCTTTACTTGGTACATCAATCGCACGTTAGGAAAGATCGCTGGACCAGCTGTCGTGACCACTATCTTGACGTCGCATTCACTCCGTCGTGGCTCGCAAGCTGCTAATGGTAGCCCTGACTTGACACTTCCGTGAATTGTCGAACGGGGCGGTTGGAACCTGTCATCCATGAACAAGCCAACGATGTACATCTTCAATACCTCCAAAGAAGACCAAAACGTTGCCAAGGTGATCAGTGGGTGGGACACCACGGCCGTCGTACCGATTGCAAACTCATTGGGTTCAAAGCAGCCCTGTTTGTCAGCTGCTCCGACCAACACAACCAGCAGCCCAATGTACACCCAAGCGTATCCAATGTGTTGTACGCACATCTTATCAAGGCCTTTCCTACATGAACACAAACGCCCAATCATAGGTCGTGTTACCAACGCGTTGCGCGTCGCCGATGTCGAGTACGAAGAGCTCTTGGCTTGGTCTGTACATCATACAAACCAGGTCAACCGAGCTAAAGCAGAACAAAAAAAACGTAGACCTCAAAAGTATCGGCGTGGTGCAAACAGAAGCGGCTGTTGATGGTCTATTTAAACTCACAAAAACGCTATCAGAACGAGTCAGGGATGTCGAAGCGAACCTTGACGGTCGCCCGGTGGCAAGCAAGCGAAATCCTGAAGAACAACAACCAAGCGAGCATGGTGAAAATGCACAGCAGCCCCAGAAGCACAGGGAGTCAACAGGTACTAACCTTGTTGACGCATGGTACGAATGGTACGGGCTCACCCATCTGTTATCATCGATAAGCAGAAGAAATAAGAGCTCCGCAGCGTCGTAGGCTTTAAGTTCTTATTTGCAGATACCCTGCAAGTAGACGAAACGGCCGATGATTTCCGGGGGAACATTATAAACGTCGGCAGGGAAATCGAGAAGCGAATACATCCCTTCTTTGCGCGCCATGACGCGCAGTTTCAACGCCGCCTTTAAATAGAAGGCTTCGTATAACCTGTAAATAAATAAAACAATAGCTCATGCGCCAACGCGGTGTGAAACCAAACCATATATTTCTCCGATTATCCTTTTCTTCTTTCTATTACTCTTGAAAACGTCCGCCACCTGCCAAGATACCTATCCAACGAGTGCAAGAAAAGGAATTGTAATCCAAAAAATTATTCAAGGGCTTGGTCATCACAGCTATCCAAGAGATGAGCAAAGAGGGTAAGAAATACCGCATCAATGACGACGCTATTCGCCGTCTTGGACTGAGCATGTTACTCACTGTGGAGAGAAAAGCGTACTTACCTGAAGCGCTCACTGTGCTGTTTTTCGCTGTGATGGCTAAGATGACGACTGACCGATCCACGATCGTCCATCGAAAGGCCGACATAGGTGACTGGCTCGTCCCGAACAAAACCAGTGAAAACGGTGAGTGGATTGGGGACGATTCGCTCGAAGAGCGTCCACTTTACGGTGCCCGTCTCCTTCTTGGCCGCAAGCGCATGTACGGGGTAATTTACTACTGGTTGACTGGTAGTCAACCTGGGGAACGCGCAAGGACGTCAGCAAGACGATGATCGTCAAATTTGAAAAAGCGTGACGTGCATTTGTGCGCAAGACCTACATTGACGACGAGGCTAAAGAAGCAGGGAAGTAAGACACTTAATAAAAAGTACGTTGCAATCAATCTATTAATCACACGCAAACTAGCTTTCTTTGAATGCACGCCAAGGCAACAGCCCGAAGGCACGCCAAGGTTAACTATAACATCAATCGCTCGTCGCTTTGTTAGTTATAACAACCAGGGTAGCGCTTCATCCTTTTGAGCCTCGTCCAATACTCCCGAGGGGAATCGAACCCCTCCAGCGGACGGCCGCTGTCTCGATCCAGCGAGCGGAAGTGCATTTCTTGACTTGAGCAATAGCTTGAAAAAACGAGAATGAGCTCAGCACGCTGATGGCGTTGTTCAGTTATTCTATGCGACAGGCTCTGTCATAGTAATGGAGGTTTTGATTGGATTCTTGGATATGTGGCTCCACCCAATGATATTACTAGATCTGTGTGACACTCAAGCTAATGATCATTTTTATCTTTCGTTTTGATTGGTTTAAAACGGACGGGTTTGAATGGGTCGGAGAAAACGGAACTTTTACGATATGAGATCTTATTTTTTTGATCAAGAGGCTTATTTGTCCAATAAGAATAAGTAAAATGTTCTAAGCCAATTAAAAAAGGGACCCACTACGTGCACACCCCCTTAAAAAAGTGCACACACACCGGACCCAAAATTTAAGATAATTTTTCTACTCACACAGCCTCTCCCACCCCTTGCCCTCACACCCCTCCTATCCAACTCCCACAGCACCACCCCACCAAACGGTAGCCGCTATCAATTGACCGTTATTCTTCGTTGGCTGAGGCCAAAGGGGTAATCCTCCAAGGTCAATGGGTTTACTGTGGCGCGTCTCCGTTCCAAGAAAAGTCTGGGTTGGTTGCGCGTATGCTGACAAGTATCGTAATTGGAGAGATTATTTGACTGACGAAAAACAGAAAAGGAAAACGTCTACTCGACGATCTGGCAGTCCATGGCAAGCTACTATTCACCGAAAGGTTTTTCTCAAGAGAAGTGACAGAAAAAATGCAGGTGATAGAATGGCAGAGAACCCCTTTTTGGAAAGGGAGTGGGAGTGGATAATTGTGATCGCAAACACAGACCACAATCACAAGTTGTAGATGGACTTGTCCGCATACCCAGCAGCTAATAAGCTCACCGAAGCTTATCAACAGACGATAAATGACATGCCTGGTGCGGGTGCAACGCAAAAGGTTGTTTTTGCAGCACTGAGATACAAAAAGACGGATTTGCCTTTAATTCTCCAAGACATCTATAATGAAAAGGCGCGCTTGAGGAATGATGAGCTGGAGGTGCGCATGCCTCTTGAAGTTTTGTTGGACGACCTGCACAATGCCCATATACCTAACACGTGATTTGGAAGGGGGAATCGCGCAACTCTTCTTTGCACCTCCTCCTGCCCTGGCACTTGCAAGGGAGTTTCCGCATGTGGCGCTTATGAATTCTACCCATAAACCGAACAGGTATGGTATTTTGCACTGGTCAATGTTGGCCATATTTTGTGTCGATGCTTCTAACAACAAGCCATTAGATTCAGGATGTCGTTGTTACATGTTGTTGGAGTGGCATAGGCAAATATGACACTCTCACCTGCTTTTTGCGCACAACAATTAAGTGTGACTACCAGTGGGCATTAGCTGAGCTAAAGAAAGTTTTACCTTCTGCGCGGATCCCAAAAGTTGTACTCGCCGACCGACCTTGCATTGGTGGGTGCAATCGCGTACCGTTGCCAGATGCCCATAAATTTATGTGCTTGCGGCATATCAATTAGAGAAGTACTCCAAGACAACGAAAAGTTGCCAGTTGTTCATGGAAGATTGGTGGAAGGTTGTGGGGTCAGAAAATGAGCATACTTTTGAAAATAAAAAGAAAGTAGTACCAATTGCGTGAAAAGTATCCAGTCAATGTTACTCATTCCCTTCAGCAAATATGGATTGTGCATAAGAAACACTTCGTACATGCATGGTCAAACGAAGTACTGCACCTCGGCAGCTTGATGACATCTCGTGTTGAAGGAAAACATGCTGGATTAAAGACTTGGATCAGCGTTTCTTCTGGAGACCTTAAATATGTTTACCATAAGCTTAATCTGGCGATTCAACACCGCGAGCATACATAATATTCGTCGCCGGATTGCTTATGATCAAGCAAACACTTTATTGAGTCATCGGTCGCCGGTCTGGACCCTTGTTAACAGAAAAATCTATTTTGACTTGAAAAGTTCAGCGATGAAGTGAAAAACAATTGCCATCATGTCGAAAAGGCAGCACCAACCACGAAAATTCGATGAGACCCAGCCAATGTCGCGTATTCAATGAGCCTAGGCACTGGTGACGCGATCGCACTAACCATGACGAATAGAAACGTAAGGCCGGCGAGGGCGCACACGCTATAGAAGTCAAGCACTATGGTGCTGGCCGTAGAGGAGGACGTGTTGGTTGTCGTAGTATCCAAGCAAGACAAGAAGGACGCGGTGACCGTCATTCACACTATAGAGACCAACAGGGCATCGTCCTAATGGTAACAAACAATACTGAAAAACCCACAAATGACACCGTTGAATGGAAGTTGGACTGTAGAAGCCATGTCCACTAATGAGGTATGCGCGAATACTTTACGCATTTAGAAGATGTCGAAGGTCGACCACTGGTCTTGATGAACGGCTCTCGTGTCACCGGTAAAGAGAAGTGCAGCGTGGTGAAATGATATGATCCAAGATGGAAGAACGTATCAATGATGTATACTGGTATGTACCAGGGACACGCGTTAATTTGATATCATTGGACCTTATGCAAGAGCGGGGTTTCCGCATGGTGATCTCACGCAACCAGAAGGTGGGTTGCCTGAAGAGAGAAAGGAGCAGGGACGCCAATGCTTTTACTACCAAGTTCATGAAGATGGTGGGCGTTTACCCTATGTTCTCCCCTCATCCTGCCCAGTCATCGATGAGAACATATGGCGTGACAACGATTGAAGAAATAAGCAAGAGTGCCAACAAGATAGCGCGCAAGTCAGAAGCCAACATGGAGACGTGGTATCGTCGTTACAATCATGTGGGCTTCGTAAGATGGAAAGGAACAAGTTGGTTCAGGGACAACTTGGTTCAGGGTCTAAAGACCAATAAGGAGTTGAACCACTATGCTTGTGTTCCGTGTGAAGTATCAAAGCACGACAAATGAATCACCCATCCGAAACACCGCGGGTAACGAATACATATGGATGTGGATACTATCTAAGAAGAGACTGCTGCATGTAGAAACAACAACTTCTTGCTTGTGGTTGGCGAATTTTCATGTTCTTTGTAGACATTTCTACTGTCAAGAAAGTCGATGGCAGTTGAAAACATTAAGAGCCTAGTCATTAGACTAAACACGGAGTTCAAACACAAAGGCTATTGATACGAGAGTTATTTGCCAGTAAAGGGACATAGTTAATAATCTCTGAGCTTCAAGAACGATGTAACCAGCTGTGTATCAAGACAATGACGACGAACGGTTACAGTCCACAAAATAGTTGTATTGCGGAGCGATGGAACGGAGTTATTGACGCAAGCATAAGAACTTTTTTCGAGACGATGCAGCTACCATACACACTTGGGGAGAGTGTCTTCTTAATGTCGTGGATACACTAAACGTGGCGGCATCCAAGGCGATTGGATATCATTCATCGCATGAATTACTTTATAGTCAAATCCAGACGTATCACACCTACGTACAGGATATAGCGCTGCACGTATTGTGTCGAATCTATTCACCGGTCCATATGCCTCGTAGTAAATAACTCCATAAACTTGCTGTCGTAATTTGCCAGTTTAGTGCACGATTTTCGATCAAGTCGAAAAATGTGTATATCTTAAAAAGAAATGTGATTGGCTAAAATGAGCGCTAAATTGTGTGCGCCAAATCCCTGTAAATCCAGAGTTTAATTGTAACAGGCTAGCTGCTGTATATAAGCCCAACAGGAGTCGCTTCAAGGGGTTTGTTTAAAGACGATGGTCCGCCAAACCGGGTGTGGACCGCAGGGTCGCAGGAGGGAATACTCCATTCGGCATTCTAGTTTACTCCTGTTTCCGTGATCAGTTCCCAGGAGGTGGATGTATCGGACCATGACCCACCCGTGTCTAACCCATCCAGTTGAAAAGGGACATCCAATATGGATTTCAACATCCCGTACAATTTCGTTAACTCGATCACTCTCAAAACGAAGAAAAAAGCAATCAGGAAAGACTCAGCGATCACTTTCATAAGAAATCGCCTAGGCGGCACAAGAACATTCTGCAATTTCCAAAACGAAAAGATGAGCACAACTGGGCCACCAAGTACCCATGGCGCGCCTGATACGCAAATGCGAATGTATAAAAGAATGGCGCAAGAATTCAAGATGAGCCGATTAGTGGAGAATGATTTAAGGTTTACAGGATGAAAATGCGAGCAAAACTGAATGCAGGGCTGCTGGCGAGTTACTGGCAGGAGCATTATATTTACGATTGGCCACCCGAAATTACAGATACTTGGAACTATCGCTACACAGAAGCACACGCAATGAATGCTGGAAGTTGGGCAGACGATACAGTGATAGGCATGGAAGCGGTGATCGAGAAACATCATTCGTCTCTGGGATGCGCTGATGGTAGCGTATGATGGCATGTCGGCGCGCAACAGGATCATTGTCCAGAAGGAATTGTTCAACGTTTTTCTCAAGCCTGAAGAGCGGATGCTAGACTACATTAATGAGATGACACACCTCAAAGGTGAGCTGCGTAAGGCAAGAAAGATCATGGTTAGAAACAAGTTTGCGGAGACACTGCTCTTCTAAAAAGAAAGTCTACCCAGATCACTACAATAAACCCCCACACATGAAGTCACTATGCGTGAGGAATAAAGTCACTCTAAACCAAGTCAAGAATTATCTTATCAACGTTGAAGAGCAAAAACGAAATGGGCACGGCGAGACATGGCGTGAAATATAAATGAATAACGTTAAGCACCGCCAGAATATTAGACAAGTTACCGTGCAAGGAAGAATGCAGCGGAATCTATGCATACTTCGTAACGGGTGTAACCATTTGGCGCCGTTATTGTCCACGCAGCGTGCGTAATGGTGAGGATACTTACCTGGATAACTATAGTGGTGAAAGACACAAACAAGGAGGCCGTGGTGGACGCGAAACCGCGGCATAGAGGTGGGCGTGGTGGTCGCAGCGACAACCAAAACGGGCACAATTGATGGCGTTTCAATTTAGCTGTAGTCGCAGAGACACACGATGAGACGGTTCCAGACCTTATTAGCACTTAGGAGTCATGGCTTCCTCCAGACGTCATCGACTGGAAGCTTGATAGCGGACGCCAAGCAAATGTGTGCAACTTACGAGAGGTATTTCTCAACGTATACACCATGTAGGGCGAGGACGTTATCGTGATGAATAGCACGATCTCTGCTATGACGCAGATGGTCGCGGTGTTACTCTGCGTGCAGAACGATCTTAAAGGCCAGATAGAGAAGAGCAATCAAAAAGACGTACGGTATGTACCAGAAGCGCGCGCCTACTTCAATGCATTCGATTATTACCAGTCACGCAAATACAAGGTAGTCAGTGGCACACGTTTCGAAAGAAGCATAAAGATCAAGGTCAACAAGATCAATGAGCTGTGCAGGCTTTTTAGACACACGCTGAAAAGATGACACTAGGCGTATCGCTTGTGGACATGCGCAATAAAGCAAAAGGAAAACTAAGCGGAAGATGATGAACAGATCTGGTACAAGCGTTTCAACCATGAATTAGCACTCACGCCAGGTTTTCGTGCCGACCGTCAGGCCATCAGACGCATGTAAAGGAATGAGGCAGTCCAAGGACTTAAGACCAATAAAACGTTGGAAACTACGACTGTGCTCCAGTCGAAGTCCAAACTATGACATTTGGGCAGTAGAAAAAGATGGCTAGAAGACCATTGGAAAGGCTATGTCCCGCTATTGACTACATTAAGGTAACGACAGCTTGTGGTGCAACCATGTTCCTGATCGTCATAGATGAATGCCCCCGATTCAAGTGGGTCTTTCTGCTTAAAATTGAGGATGGGAAGCAAATCATATCAAAGGACTGCAGAGAAGGCTCAACATGGCATTCACACATCGACAGCTAAGGTACAAGAGATGTTTTCGAACCAAGGCGCTGAGTTTGTAAACAAAGATGTGGAACAATTCTATAAAGACCAAAAGATAAGTGTATACGACGCAAACGCGTACTGAGCACAAAAAAATGTCTTGGTTGAACGTAGAAACAGTGTGATGGTGATGAGAGTTTGTGTATTACTTGTAGAGATACAGCTACAATTTTAACTATGGGGAGTGGCACTCCTACATGTGGTTGTCACTTTGAAAGTGACAGGGTCACGTGTCATAAATACCAAGACTCCGCATGAGCTACTATGACAAGAGACCGCGATGGTTTCTGTTTTCTCGGTGGTTCCTTTGCGCTATTCCTCGCCGCGGCACGCAGACCTATTGCTTTAAATACATGACCGAGAAGATCACGTCCCGCTTACGAAGTGTCCATTTACCGCCCGTTTCCGTCAAAATATTGGCTTTTTCGATGAAAAAACATGTCACCGGTGCTTTAACCGCAGATTTGTCGACTAATGCGACCAAAGTTGCGCTTCTTTTAGCCGGTTCCCAAGGCCGACCGTGTTTACCTTTATCGCGGCGCTTGTCATCTCGTTACGACTGGGAGTTGGCTCTTGACGCTCGTCATATTTGCTGTCTTTCCGTTCTTTATTCTTGGACAAAGGATTCGCGTGTAGCAACTTAAAGCATCGAGTCAGTTCTCCAATGAACTCGCTTAGGTTGGTGCCCATGCATCGGAAACCTTGAGTAATATCCGCATGGTCGTATCGCTGGGGTTAGAGCATTTACTCTGTCCCACCTCTGCCGCCTTGATTCAAGAACCGTTAGCCAGTGGACACCGTGAAGCACAGCGAAATGACATGGTTTTGGAGCAAGAATTGGAATTGGATTTGAATGGAGACGTGCAAAGAGGACGATGCAGATCTTAATATACAGTAAACATTATACAGTACTTGTTGGTATAAAACCTCTATGTGGATAATAAACTTAACCAATTTACAGTACTTTTTCAATTTTAATTTGTGACAATGTGTCACTATCACGAGTTTTTACCACTTGTTGCAATTTTCTTGTTGGTTTCAAAAAACTCGTTCATTTCAGTAGCCAATAACAACTTATAGAAACGTAAATCGCAATATAATCACGACCTTCTACAGTAACATCACTTAGTTATATCCACAAAACCTTTCCAATGAATTAACGTATTCAGACGTGAGGGGGAGGAAGAACATCCAGTACAATTCTGTCGGGGACTTATTGTAGTGTAGTCGCTCCCAGAGATTCCTTCTGGGATGCGAACACCCACGAGAGGGCAGATGACTGACTGTCGGAGGGGTACTCCGTCCATCCAGGTCTTGGTCCGAGCCAGCATCAAGTCGGCTGGACTGTTCACTTCCATCACCTCGGCTGTGACGACTTGGATGATCCATGTTTGTAAAGATCACCTTGTGTACCCGTCAGCACCTGCGGTTACGCTCTCTTGGTGGGCTCTAGAATAGGTGGACGGGGGTTAAGACTCGAGTTGCTCCTGGGCGGAAATCGTCACCGGGGAGCAGGCTGGCGTTATACTTGAAATTTGTATACCGCAGGAGAATAATCGATCGGCTAGCTTAACCAAAGATAACAAAAGGGTTACTCCAATTTTATGTGTAATTAGGAATCCAAAAAATACTCCACAATCTTCCACAGTAAGCCAAAACTTCACCAAACTTTCCCATAGAACTAAACCGTGTTCCAAACACGGACGACTTGAGTTGAGTATAAGTTTAAGGGCGACTCCCGGGCAGGGGACTTCCGGTGGTTTTTTTTCAACCTTCCCCGGGTAAACCAATTGCAGCTAGAGGGGACCTTGTGAACCATCTGCTGTGAACCAATGATGACTTGCGTCTTAGAAAGCGAAACGTATACTGATTTTTATCCCTAGATCTAATACAACCTTTTGTGTAACCTACCCAAAATAACCTGGCTGGATAGTTATGTACCTTACCTGAAATAGCGTGCCTGGACGTTTTGTGTACTGTACACCAAATAGCTTGACCAGCCTGGATAGCCATCCACCTCGACCTGGACGGTACCAAGATGACCTGGCCGTCATCTCCAATATTCTCTTCATGGCCGTCCGTTAGTTATCGGTGCTTCGTCCGGCTAATACAGGGACCTGGCCTCCCTGGAGCTTTATACCCACCCCTTGACCACCTGCAACCACCATCGGCCGCCTTCTAACCAAACTTGGTCCGACCGATTGATTCCGAGCAACCTGGCCGACCTGATCCAACATGCCTGGACCACTTCTTTTTAGCCTCTGTTCCAAATCCACCCGCCATCCGGCTCCAATGTTGACCCGCCATCCGGCTCCAATGCCGACCCGCCGTCCGGCTTCAACGCTGATCCGCCATCCAGCTCCAATGCCGACCCGCCCCAATGCTGCCCCGCCATCCGGTTGTTGTTTCATTCCGGAACCGCTTCACCACAACTGGGAGTTGGCTCTTGACGCTCATCATATTTGCTGTCTTTCCGTTCTTTATTCTTGGACAAATGATTCGCGTGTAGCAACTTAAAGCATCGAGTCAGTTCTCCAATGAACTCGCTCAGGTTGGTGCCCATGCATCGGAAACCTTGAGTAATATCCGCATGGTCGTATCGCTGGGGTTAGAGCCTTTACTCTGTCGCACCTCTGCCGTCTCGATTCAAGAACCGTTAGCCAGTGGACGCCGAGAAGCACAGCGAAATGGCATGGTTTTGGAGCAAGAATTGGAATTGGAATCGAATGGAGACGTGCAAAGAAGACGATGCAGAGCATAATATACAGTAAACATTATACAGTACTTGTTGGTATAAATCTATGTGGACTTACAACCGAGTATGTAAACACTTGTGATCAAGTGGGTACAAAACGCTTTCGATATGAGTGAGCATGGTCCAGACAACCGGACCCTGGATACTGGACACAGGATGTTGGATCGGGATACCGGACATGATATTCTGCGGGAAGCAATTTTAAGCGGTTCGAGTTTCAACCCATTTTAATATGTTTGAAGTCTATATGACCTAAAGAAAACTATGTATCCAAATGCGAAGTGTTTCGATAGCCCCGGATCCCAGTGGTTTCGCTAACGATTGTCCGGATGGGGATATGATTGGAAATTTGTCCATACTAGAGTAAGCCTGGAGGGTAGGAGTAGATGTATCGTAGCAGTTGAGGTAATATATTTTCTTTGGCTAACTAATAATTTCCTCTTGTCTGACTTTGATCTATACGAGGAAGGGCTGGACGGTTATTGTTTTCCTCTTGAGTTCTGTTTACTGGCTGGGAGGTTTTGCCCCCCCCTGGGCACTCAGGGCAGACCTTATAAGGGAAGCTGATATATTTTTCACCTCAACTCTTGCAACGCACGGAAGAACTGCGTTTTCTAGTGAATCACGACGCTGCTAGATAATTATCATATTGGAAGTCCCGTTTTTGGCATACGGAAGTTGACTTCCCGTGCTTGGTATTGGAAGTCCCGAGTTAAAACATCCCCGTCGTTTCAGGCTCGGGTAAGCCGGCGAAGTAGACATTGGTCCCCTGTGAAGATTTCCACTCGGAATCGGGACAGCGCGAGGCGGTGAGCACAAGAAAAGGAATGGTGACGTCAGCGCAGGACGCTGTACCCAAAGAAAGGAAAGGAAGGGGAGATCGACGCGGGTGTCAAGGTAGAGTATTGGAATAGGTAATAGTGCGACTACCCGCGGTGGATCAGTACATACAGATACAAGGGAAGATGTGAGTATATTATACATATAGCCTAGCGTAATATATATAGGGCGTGGGGCAACAAGTGGTAGGGAGCAGTGCGCGGCACTGACTCTAAAGAAGATCGAGCAGGACTCTTAGTTCAGCTTCAAACTAGCCTTCATTCTGCCCCGCTTATCTTCCTGATTAAATGCATAATTAAGCCCTTATTAAGTACTAAATAAGGGCACACAAGTGGTACACCCATGCCTCTTAAAAGTAAGTAGAAGTAGGGTTTTTACATACAAACATATGGTTCATAGATCAGGGTGGCCACAAGTGTACGTAGGTGGCCAAAGCGTGACCACAAGTGTACGTAGGTAACCAAACAAATACCGGTATGGTAAAAAAAAAGATATCGCCAAGTATCAGCTGTTTAAACTTTTTTTAAAGCAAATATAGGAATAGCGGTCCAAAGTGGATAAAACGGATGTTTAAGATTTGTGGATCCGTCATTCATCATCATTGGTTTAAGGAAAAAATGAAGCGTTGATCGGGTTAATCGAGATCGCACAACAACACAGCAAGTCACTTACAGCTGAGGGAGGACTGATCATAACTTTAGCAAACATTGTGGTCTATCAAAAATTAGTTGGAACGTAAAAAATGAGTAAGAAAAATGAGTGAAACATATTCGGTATGAAGACAATGGTAAACAGCTCTGTATTTCCTCGCAAGGTTTTTTTTCAGAAGCCACGTGTGTGTACTATCTCGGTAAGGAATCCGATCTGCAGCTTGTCTATAGCCCACAAATTTTTGTTTAGCAACATCAAATATCGATAAAATATGTTTGAACTTCATACTTGCACAAGGCGGAGATAAGGGTTAACAGACTTTTGTTGATCATTGTGCCCTCTTTTAATCGATCGCCAGTAGTTTCCGACGTATTAGCTCGCTCTGAACGAGCTAAAATCGATCATACTAATCTTCGATGTCTAACAGTCATGTTGAACACATAAGTTAAAGACAACGAAACTCACACAATTTAGAGACTGATGCACACTCTGCTTCTGACCTTATCATTGGTGCACCGTGAAGTAGCATCGAAGCGTAAAAGTGATGTAAAAATTGCGTGTAATCGTTAAGACATTGCGTTCATGGACGTCGCCGCGATGGTTCTCAATTTTTCTCTATCAAGCATTTCCTCTGCTATATCAGCATATGATGTGACTGAACGGACACTTAGTCCTTCAACAAAGGAACTGTCACTGGATGCTCCCGAATATTCAACGTCTGTCGTGAGAATTTCCCATGTCACTAATCTGCGTTTGGGTCGTAAATTACGGTCTTCGTTTCTCCAATGCCGCATTCGTATTCAAAAGATCGCTCACTTTCTCCTTGTAGATTTCACAATAGCTTACATGCGCACTATAGATTGTCCCTTGATACCTGATTTCTTGTTTTTTGAAGTACCGAAGTTTCCGGCTTTTGTCAAGCTTCAATTTTTTGAAATTAAGCTTCACATAGTCTTGGAATCACTCCTTTACCCCGTATGCTTTTATCTACCACCATTGTATGCGTTTTACCGGTACCAGTTTGTCCATATGCCAAAAGCGTACAATTAAATCCTTCAAATGCTGACGCAATGATGGAAGACCTAATTTCGTAAAAAATTAGGTCCTGGTTCGGTTTTTGGGTCTCTTTGTACATCAATTGTTGTCACGCCGAAGCATCGATCGAAATGAAATGTGCGACATTCTCCTGCTGTCTTAGCAACCGTAAGGGCATCAGGAGTGAGGGTCGGCGCGACGCTAGTTTCATAACATAATGCTTCGACGAATGACGGATCCACAAATCTAAAACATCCGCTTTATCCACTTTGGACCGCTATTCCTATACCGTATTTGCTTAAAAAAAAGTTTAAACAACTGATACTTGACGATATCTTTTTTTACCATACTATAAAAAATCCGACATTCCGACAAGCTTCCGACACCGTACTTAGGATAGGACTCACGGTACGATGACCCGAAAAAGACGGAAAAAGCAGATGGTGGAGGCCAAACCCTAATTTGAGATTTTTTTGCTACGTTTGGCTCGGTTTTGTATTATAAAGGATAGCCTCTAAAACGCCCTCTGGGCTGAGAAAAGCACACTATACTAAAAACAGGGTAAAAGGACAGTAGAAAACATGTGTGTAAGAGATGGTAAATTTAGAAGTGATGGCAAAAATTCGTGGGAGGGGCCACAAATAGGGTTATATGTGAATGGGTGACAGAGAGGCAGAAAATCGGCTGGCTGGGGAAATATGAAAAAAATCCAGTAGACCAAAAAATCCAGTCAACTTTGAATTAATTTATACAAGCCACACAAGCGCTCATAGCCTATCATTCAAAAACATTTAGCGATAATTGCACATTCTGCTTTTTTTGGAGTGGCGCTCACATCTACGTTCCAAGACCTTACCTGCGTAGCTCAATGGTAGAGCCTGAGTCCTTTGGCTCAGAGGTGCCGGTTCGACTCTGGCCGCAGGATTTACACGGTTTGTATTGAGGTATATATATTGAAGTAAATATTGGGCACATAACACCATGAAGATGCGACAGGATTGAACGGAAAGGTTAATGTGCTGTTCCGCAAGGAGGTTAAGCTCATGTTAACGTTTAATCCTAAGCATTTTCTACCTAACTTATTCTTTACGCTTCTTCTGCTTCGTCCTCGATGTAGGTTTTCCTGACGAGAGCTCTACGCTCACGATGAAACGCAGCGATCAAGTTGCGGGGAATGTTAGCTGATGGTTCAACGGTAGGTTCCCAGTCAACGAGATAGTACCAGCTCCCGCCTTCACCCCGAAAGCGGTCGAGAACGCGCCTTGCTTGCCAGGTCGGCGCAGCGGCTAGGTCGACCTGGCACTCCCATTCGGCTTCAGCGTCGTCAGAACGGTAAGCCGGTTGATGGGTCCCTCGGATAAGGTCGCTAACCTGCCCGAGCCGAACGTTTTTTGAGGTGGCGCGCTCAGCTACCTGGCGCATTATTACGATGAGGGCTTCAAGAAGGTGCTCACGTGTGACGTCATTTGCCACCATCTGCAAGTGAAGTTTGCGGAAGACCTCATCGTCAACGCGAATCTTGCGCACCTCAGTGGAAGCGATAGCAACGGCTTTAATCGCAGCGCATTTGAACTCGCGAGCGGAGAATCTGTTCTCCATGGACTGATAGCAAAACAAGAAGTGGTTTGATGGCGGAATATATCGTTAAGGTAAGTATGCCTACACGAATGGCTGCAAAGTAAATGTTTTATTAACGTATTATGTTGTTTGCAGATGAATTAAAGATGAAATTTTTAATGCATTTTCGGCGTTGTGTTGTTGCAGTCGTGATAGCTCAATGCGTGGTTAATGTTGGCGTCCGATTTCGGAGTTAGCCTTCATGTACGCGGAGGGTACTTACGATTTGTCTGACGGCACAACTTCAAGAACGTCGTGGCTGTCGCGTGGTGCAGGGTCGATAAATGCTCCTAAGGCGAGACGACCCTTGTACTCGGTCACGAGTCGATTGAGTTTCCCGCTCTTGTGCAGCGCGCGCATGTGCTTTAGCACCGAGCTGCCTCCAGTCGACTTGATGTTATACTGAGCGAGCAGGTCAAGCACCGCACGCTCAGCCTATCTGACCCAAGCGAATAACGTCATCACGGTATGTTGGACACGAGGGATCAAGCACGAATCCTTGCGCGCAAAAGAGCTTCATGTACGCTACGATGTGGCGTGCCTCTGAACGCCTTTTACGGTCTGTTGTCACGCTCCAGAGACGTGGTTCTCCGGCGTACCACTCGTACCATACCGACGACAGGTGAGCTGCTAGTGTTTTTTTCTTGGAACTTGTGATGACGCGCTAACATCAGCTTTTTCCGTTGTGTTAAGATGCTTCGATAGGTTGCGTGTACAACCTGCCTTCGCCTCCAAGACTTCGAGACGGTTGACGAGAAGTCGATTCGTCTCCAGTAACTCTCGAATAAGAGCCGTTTGATGATCATTTGTTTTTATTTCTTTTGTTGGTTCGTCTCGTCTTGCTTCCTTCATTTGCGTGTAGGCGTCTTCAAGTGCCATCGAGAAACGAACCAACTCGTCCCGTCCAATACGAGAAGCGACCGCACAACTGTCCACGCGCTCGATTATAGGGGCCGTTGCGTGAAGACAGCGAAGCGTTGGTAGGGCTCGCAGTAATCGTGACGTGAAGACGTCCAGAACTTCTGTGCTCACGTTTAAACGTGAATCCTGAAGACCAGTGCAAGTGTAAGAGCAGTGACTGGAAGGTACGTATCTTACTTTGCGCTTGGACATCGAGGACATCAAGTCCATCAAGTGGTACGTGCGCGTGGGAGTCCCAACCACTCAAGGCTTTTGATACACGCTGGTCTTCTTGGGTGGTATTAAAAACATATGACCAAACTTTTTGTGTTGCAGACAGATTCCAGCCACCGCGATCTGAAATCCACTGCATACTCATGCCGGGTACGCCGTTTGCGTGCTGTGCACCGCCGCGCCGAAAAGAGTGTGACGTCAGAGCTGCGTGTACGCCGGCGGGTTTGCTGATCCGTCCAAGCAAACGATTAATCTGACTATGGATTCCAGGTGGCGGTGGAGCTTTCCTCGGCTTCTTCGATGTCGATGTCGTAGCTGCGTCAACCTTCGACTTGGCCGCCTCAGGTTGTTCGGCTTGGAGCAGCAGCTCTGTGAGCGGAAGGGTTTCAATTGACTCAAGGTCAATTTTCATAGGTGTTGGACGCACATGATCCAGAAGCTGGTGACAAAGTGCTGTCTGCATTGCAAGCGCGATGGCGATCGCAAGGATCGGGCAAGTCGTCACGTCATTGTCAGGGTATAAGGTAAGCCCTTGCTGATCAGTTGTCTTGATTCGGACGAGTCGAAGAAACAAATTTTTCCCAGAACACACTGACAGGCTCTCTTTCTGAACCAGGCTAAAGTCTGAAGCTCGACCAAAGACATACCAAAGAGTAGCAAGTAGCGCGGCATCCTGATAGTCCGTCGGTGATGTATCGTTCACATACAGATATTTAACTAATTCAAACATTTTTTGGTACAAGCCGGTGCATGCTTAGTGACACCACCTTGGTCTCTTTTTGACATGTGCCTCTCAAGAATACGCCCCATTTCGATAAGACGAATCTCAATCGCGGCATGGCACTCGGGGAAAAGCTCCAACAACCACTTCTTCACGTGTCGAAAATACGACATAACCGTATTGGTTGAGAGCATTTTCTCCTTCACCCCAGCTTTAAATGCCAGGTGTAAAGCAAACTTGTTCATTACAACACTCAAAGACTTACCGCTAGGACTCTTAGACATGCAATCAAATACATATTCTAAAGCAACACCCTCTAACTTCAGAAATCTCTTAAATGCATTTACACCCACAGAGCGTGCATTCTGCGTGTTCTGAGGTCGAAGTGCGTCGACACTCATGAGCTCCTATCTGAAAGATGTAAAATATGTAAGTGAACCGCAACCCTCTTGGATTGTCGGAAATATGTCAAATATGCAAGTAATCCGCAACTGTCTTGGAATTTGTATGGCGGACTACATATTTGCCGTTTGGTTCCGACAAAATCTGTCGGAGGCCTGTCGGAACCAGCTACTGAAATTTGATTGGTCAAAATAGGCCCGCTAAAAGGCTGGATAGACTCATTATTGGTTTAAAAAGTGTGTATCGCTCACGGATTGGCTAAAATACTATATACAAATTTCAAGTGATGTCGGAGAAACGATCATATTTATCACATTTTTTATGAAAGGTCGGTGTGTCTTCTTTAACTTGGTTGGCCCTTCGGTTAGGAGCCTCTAAGGGAAAAGTTCACCTCTGGTGTACCAGGCCTCTTAGGGAAAAGTTCACCTCTGTTTGAGTCACCTCGGTTAGAGGCTCCTAACCGAAGGGCCAACCAAGTTAAAGAAGACACACCGACCTTTCATAAAAAATGTGATATGGGTGAGCAAAAACAGTGTCATCCATGTCTGTGAGTTTTGGGTGAAAATTCCTGTATAATTTTATAACCGAGGATCTGTTGACTCAGCCGACCTCTTCGAGGTCAGTTGAGCCAACCGAGATGGTGACGACCATCTGACCAATCAGATGCCCCCATTTTTCAACCGAGCTGTTCCAAAACAGAGGTGAACTTTGCGTGACTCAAACAGAGGTGAACTTTTCCCTTAAGAGGCCTGGGTACACCAGAGGTAGGATCCTACATACTTGAAGTATAATATGATGGCAAGCACCGTTGAAGTGTTCTCTCTCGATTCGGTCTCCAAATATTATCGGGTATATAAAACCGTAGGAAGCAGAAGGATGCCATCTCTATCTTTCGGTATTTGACATTGAATCAGCAAGCACAAATTCTGAAACGAGTTTCCAGCCCATTGTGCATAACTTTTTGCCTTCGACTTGATCAACTCTCGATTATACTGTTGAGTATCTTGATTTTTTATTCATCAGATGAGGGGCGCTACTTCTCTTGCAGTTGACAACAAAGGGGAACTGAACAGTGTGAGAGCGTCAAACGCGTAGGGTCTTGAATTCATTTGACCATTTCTTTGAAGAAAGTTACGTGTTCGTTTCACCATGTTGCACGGGGTCCTTCAACTGACGGAAGCATCCAGAAACCAAAACGTGCCACTATCTTCCCATATCGTCAAAAACGTTCCAACTCATGACCATATCCTGAATCACGAGTTTCGATGCACCCTGCTGGTTCCAAGCGAGAGATGAACTAGAATGACGAGGACGACGAGAACAGGAAAGGCTACGACTGGAACTGTGGTCCTTTATCGGGGGGGGGGGGGAAATTGCTGCGTACAGCCGAAAATTTCTGGACCACTTTTGCAGTGATTCTCTTCTCTCTCTCTCTTGTCATTGAACAAGCAAAAGACGCTTCAACTTGCTCAAGACTTGACCCGACTCTTCTCACTTTCAGTATAAAGCCTAAAAACACACGTGGATACGATAGTCAGCGAATCAACCACCTCAAACGACAACATCTTTCTTGTCGTACCGATGAAACTCATCCTCTGAAATTGACAACATCGAGCCGTCCACGACCATAATAAACTCCATCGCGCTGCGCAAGTTCACAAAACAGTAGCCAGCCCTAGTATATATATATAAAAAGCACAAAATACAACATACAATCAGTAAAATCCGATGAAAAAAAGCTTCCGGTTTTTTTTTTTTGCCAGGGACGATCGTTTCGCACTTTGACATCAAGTCGGATTGATTGCGATACGCTGCAATGTACTCGCAGTTGGAGACTAGTCGAGGAATCTGCGCGTGCAGTACAATGTAGATAAAAACTGGGAGAAAATCGTCCGCCCCAGGGCGACTGTCGAAGTCTCCTCGTGATAAGTTTAAAACACTGAAAATGACACTGCAGCATCGAACAATGCAATTGATCTTGTCCCCTGGCGAGCGATACGAGTTGATCCGTCGTAGCTCATCGCTGGCCATGGACCACACGACTTCGTTACGTATACACGGCTTGATATCCAGCATCGCTGGGGTAATGAACTTTCCAAAAAAAGAAACAGACAATAATAATAATAAGATAGCCCATGTTAGACTCTACGTAGGGAATCGACATGACATTCCAACGCACCGACAATAGCTGCATTCGTCGAAGCAAGGCTTCATCTTGTTGTATCCATTGCCGACATTCTTGCAGCTGATTGAAAGCGATCTCGGCCACTTTGTCCATCACATACTTTTCAATCCCATCGCGTGCTTTCGCTAACTGGATCTCAGATCCATGACACCACGCCGGATGATGCAGTAACAGATCGTCCATGTGCTTGAAAAAGTGCTGACATCGGCGACGAAACTCGTGTGTCCCGTAAAACGCGTACTCGACGTAGTCCGTTGATCGAGGAGGGCGACCATCGCCTCGAGGACCTAGAATTGAGCCGACAAATGTACGAATCTTGTCCAGAATATCACGTGAAGCAGGTAAACTAATCCGTTGTAGAAACTCGTTGTATGTCAAACTGTCAGACTCGATCTTCTTTTTGCCGTTTCGTGCGACCGAGTGTTGACTTTGTTCTGATTCAATTGGTCTTTGTGGCTTTCTTCACGACATCCGCAAAGAGGTGCCGCTGACTGTGGCTATTTGAGGATACTGTGGCTCGCTTGAGGCCAGGAGATTCGTCCTGATTGTCATTATCGGTCTCTTGCGGAGCTTTAAGTGATTGTTTCACCACTGTCAATGAAATCATCGTTGTCTGAGAGAAGGCCAAGATCGCTCACACTCAATCGTTTCGACATGGTACGACTGGATTTACGAAGAAAACCGGCTGATCTTGCAAATAGATCGTGGGTAGGGCTAATACTGTCTTGTGCTGGATGCTGTTGGAGAATGGGTATCTTTCTAGGGGACGTTCTGGTTCTGGATTGAGATCGTTGTGGCAACTCCCCCACGTCGCCAAACAGTGAGGACGAAGACGAAGCGGTGGCTGTGCTACTGGAACTATACACACTCGCGCTTGCACTCAGATGGGTTTTCAAATGTGGTGAACTGCGTGGTGGATAGCTCAATTGGTCTAAATCCACCTTGACAACGTCTTCACAGTGTTTTTCACCTTGCGTAGACCGTTTATCGTGACAATTCTTGCTATGTCTCTCGATATTGTCCACAGAGATTCGACGTCCCGAATCTGCGCTTCCCATGAGACTAGTGTACGTCTTGATTGAGCCACATAGTCGTTTAAATGTACTGCTACATTTATCAGTGCACAGGCCGCCATCCACCGGATTTATTGTCGTATTGGTAGCATAGATCTCTGCGATCACTGCGTCTTGCTGCTCCACTGCAGTTGTCAGAAACTCACAGCGCTCCCGGAGTCTTTGAATCTCGAGATCGCGTGCCAAGAGAGCGCTGGAAAGATCGGCGATTTCACTTTGTAACGTTTCATTGGTCTGTTGCAACTCTTCTCGACTGCATAGCGTCTTTTCCTCACGTTGATTCGTGCTTTCTTCCATCTCCTTTGCGCCCTGTGAAGACGTTGACGAGAGCTGATCAGCCTCGAAGATACCGTCACTCTTCACTTCAACTGTGTAAATGTGACAAAAGGTAGAATGTCATGCATCGAATTGTGTACTTGACGGTAATTGAGTCAGGTGGTGGCATGAGTTACAAATTATGGCACGGATTGAATCAAGCAACCCAAAATGTAGCAGATCGCAATGCTGGTGCCGAATAAGAGTGGGCTAAAGGTCCCAGAACAAGCTTGAGGGTGATGATGATTGGTTGGGAAGCTGATACTGCGTAGTCAGTGACAACGCCGCATAGTACAGTAGTCACTAATAATTTGTCTATGCGACAGATTTCTGGCGATAGGCTGATGACGTGACTAAGTTACCGCAGGAAGCTTTGATTTTTAATGGTGGAGGTAAAGAGTTGTGTCGTTGGACGTGAAGTGCCGTGTCCGGATAGCCCCAAGTAGTGTGATTGAGCTCGCCTGGATATTTGACGCAAAAATTATCCGATGACTGAATACTTTACATATATTACTTCTATTTTTTAACAACTTGGCGGCTCCAATAAGTGCAAAATCTTCATCGTTTAGAGCGATTCTACATCGACAGAAATGTGAACATCTTAAAGCAATGACTCTCGGATGCCAACGATGATGATCCCTTTATACCGTAGCAGCTCCGAGTTTCTACCTAATCGCTTGCAACGCTAACGTTACCTCGGTGTCCGGGCCCATGTTTACGCTCTAAAGGTTATTGACAATAAAATACGTAAACATGTGCTCGAGAGTGATTGTGATCTGCAACTGTTGGCGAAATGATGTTGGCTACTCCAGAAACCCTCTAGATAGACTATGTTTATTCTTTTCTATAGGATAGGGAAAAATCTATGTGCGCTTCCCACTCCAACAGCAGTTTAACATCGGAGAGAGAGCGAGAGTGTGTGTAGTCGTGGAAACAGGTCAGGAGCTCGTACTCGAGCGCTTATACCTCACAAAACGCTTACTTCAATCCTAACGTTCCGTCTTGCCATTTTCCAGTTAGTTTTACATTTTCCGCGCTAGAGTCGTCGTTTTTTCCTCGAAAGTCTCTCAACTCTCGAACGACCATCACTCTGATCGAGTAAACATGAGAGGCTTGAGCTTTAAAGGCTCCACACGGCAAATGACGGTCGACGAGATGAATCAGCTCTCGATCCGCAGTCTGGAAGAGCTCAATCGGCTTTCCCAGGCCACGCGCGAGTTTGGGGAAGAGTATTCTGGCAGTCCCGACGCATCGCGACGCAGTCCCAAGTTTATCCAGCGACTATTTGAACCGTTAGAGAATAAAAGTGATGAAGAATGTTTGTTTCGTGTGCGTATCTCGGGCATTCAGTGTCGAAACTTGCAAGGACGGCGGTTTAGTGGCAAAAGTGACCCCTTTGTCGAGTTTTATTGGGACGATGACGAGGAAAAAGCACCGTATACGACGCCAATTTTAAAAAGCGACTTGAATCCGAATTATAAAGGCGTGTTAATTGCATTTGAGTATAAAGCGACCCTCCATGCGTTGCCCACGAAGAAATTAGTGATCAAAGTGTTTTCCAATCGGACGTTTCAAGCGAAATCATTGATTGGACAGACAAGTGTTGATTTATGGAGTATTGCGACGGGACCGGTGCATCATGATCATCATTTGATTGGCTGTGACAATGGTCGCGTCGTGTTTAATTGCTACATGGAACAATGCAGTGAATGGAACATTTCCGTAAGTGATGTGGGGGTCATGATGCCGGCCATTGCCAACGAATTAGATCGACCAGAAGGCCACGATTTCCAAGAAGATGCGTCGTTGCCATTGAAAAAGTTTGGCGTGAGTTACAAGTGTACGATTGGCACGCGGGAAAAATTTTACATGGGCAATACACTAAAACATGCCGAGAAACGCGAGATTGGCGAGATTCAAGAAGTGAGTTTCCAGTCTCTGGCGAGATTAGCCGTCTTGTCCTCTCGTGTGTCGAGGCCAAACATTCAAGCGAAAAACGAAGCTGGAGCAGACGATGAAGTCGCAGGAGACGCGCTCTTGGCACAAGATCCCATTGGAGTCGGATGGACATCATCTTCCGACTATCTTCCGCCTATTACGCGCTACAGCACGTTTGATGAACTCATGTCTGCTACTTTGACTCTCGAGGTTCAGCGTCTTCCTTCTTTCCTTATAGCACGTTGTGTTTTAGTTCTAGAACTCACATTTTCATACGTTGAATTTCTTGAATTTGTTTAGGTGCGGCAATTGTTGGTCGGTCGCGGTCAAATGGCTACAGATCCAGACGGTGGGTTTCTAAGCTTGCTGGAAAAGTACAAGAAGGAGACATTGGTACCGTGGTCTTTTTTGTAAACGATGATACAACCAACGTACGTACGAACGAGTCATTGATGTGTGTGTGTGTCTTGTGGTTTTTGTATCTGATGCAGACAGCAACGCGAAATGCCGGTGTCCAATTCGATGACGAGATTGAGAATACGATTTTGTTTGGCCAAACGTGGCTGTCGTTGGAAAAAATCTTTGAAGATGCCCTGCAGGAACGAATCAAGAAAAAGTATGAAGCTCATGCGGGAGACGTCCCGCAAGGCTTGGGACTGTCCGAGCCGTTTGTAACGAGCAAATTTGAACAGAGTCTGACGTTGAAAGGACACCAAGTGGGCGTGATTTATGGGACCATTTTGTTCAAACGCATTCCAGACGTGCGCCAACTTCGATGTGGTGTCAACAGTGAGCACGGGATTTCGTCGTCAAGCTCGGTCATTGTCGGAGCTGTGGCCGCAGGATCCAAGAAAACCTTACGCCGATCCAAGGTTGTGATCCCCGTCGAAGCCCAGCGTTTGTTGGAGAAAATGCAGGATCTCGTAGAACTCATGGCGAATCGGCAAAAAGATGACAAAGAAGGCAAGGTGCGGAAAGCGACCAAGATTCTAAAAATGCTACAGATTTCCCACAAAGCATCCATGCTATCGTGGGTCTATGTGTCGGCGGCAGCTTTGGAAGAGACGAAAAACATTCTCTTGCGCTTGTGGCAATTTTTGCTCGAAAACATTCGCGTGCGGCACTATACGCTCCGAAATGTGTTTTATGAATTGCTCTTTTATCTCTTGAAGCGTGCCGAGTTGAGTGACTTGCCCTTGTTGGGCTTTGACTCGAGTGTAACAACGAGCGTAGCAGGAAAAAAACATTCGCACAATGTCCCCAAGCAAGACTTGGAATTTGGCCTCAAGTTGCGCGCCATGCTCGTGGAAACCAAATTCTGTGTCCTTCAAACGGTCTCTGTCCGTGGCGTCATGAACAATAACCTCATGTTTTTCGTCGCACGAATGTTGTCGGTCTTGTGTTTCCGGCTTCCAAGTTTTGGCGTCGAATTGTATCAACTGTGGTCGGAATCGTACAATGAACCGGTCCCTGAACTTGCCGTCGAGTTTCGCATGAATGCCAACGCGGATTTATTCGCGATGGATGGATTGGAAGCGCATTTGGATTGGCGACGCTTTCATAAAGCCATTTTTGACGAGTATGGCGAGAAAGCACTGCGGAATCAAGAAGAAGAAGCAGAAGATAAGTATGAAGTAACATCGGAAGCGTGGAAAGCGCGCTTTCGTCGCCTCACTGGCGAGGCAAACACGTTGAATATTTTGCTCGTGGACCAATGGCTCTGGTATGTTCTCGACACGTTAGCCGTGTTGAACCAAAAGATTGGGTGGATCCATTTGCCCGGGTATACGCAAGTGCTGATGGTCTTTTTTTTAGAGTTAAAGACACAGAAATCCGGGTGGTTGCCGCCAACGCTGTACAAGTTGTCGTGCACGATGCTCTCGAACTCGAGCTTGATCAATCCCATGACCAAGTTTCTCCTTAGTAGCACAAGTGTCCATGATGTGACAGCAGTGATAGGGGCCGTGGAACTGCTCGGTGTCTGGATGTACATGATTCGAAGCTGGCGCGTTCGACTTAGTTCCTACCGTCTTTCGCATTTGGAAAACAATGATCGCTGGAATTTCCACCAAGATGATCAATACTCTATCCCTGCGGGCGATGAAGTGTCGTTGCTGCCGCCATCGTTTGATTTTCGGTTCCTTTGTGCTGCGCTACGCATTCTACTCGACTCGGAACACACGCAAGTGGTCTTGACTACACTCGAATTCCTCTACAACTGTTGGGATTGTTTTCCCGAACGACATGCGGACAAACTTCGATTCGAGCTCGTTCGGTCCTTTTTTCGATTGTTTCTCCACTGGCATCGCGAAGTGCGTCATTTTTTCCAAACACTGATTGCTTTCCGTGCCATGAAACCTCACGGATGGACTCAAAAAGGGGCCTCGTTTGTCGATACGCCGCCCCACAGTCGCCGTCAAATCGATGCCGTCGCGGCTGACTTTAACTCATCTCTTGATACCGAAGAACGTAATGACGCGACGCGACGTCCACGGTCTTATAGCGCCAATGCAGTCGACTCGACGCATAAACGTCTGAGCTCGTCGTCCCCGCGCGTCTCGCCCCGCAACTCGAGCTCAACCTTGTCATTGACCATCTCGTCTCCCAATAGCCGCTTCAGTAGTGGCTACACGACACCGCCGACGCTAGACTATAAAAGTGGTGATAGCTTTAACTTGGCGCAGACACTAACGCGTCGATTATCCGAAGCAAGTGCCGAGCATCCTGCGTCGCTCCAGCCAAAAGTCGAGATGGATGCCAACATTCAAATGAAGTTTAATCGTTTGCTCGAGTCGATTTACGTGGCGGCGAAAAAATACATTGACCGGCAAAGCGAGAGTGGCAACGTCTTGCGCATGCAGACAATGAAAGCAACGTGGAAGAAGAAGGGGATGCTCTTGAAACAAAACTTTATCTACAAAAACACTTGGGAAAACAAGTACTTTTCGCTCCAGAATAACAAATTGGGGTACGCGGATACCGAGAATGGCCCGATCAAGCGTGAAATTAATATCATTGGCAGCGTCGTGTCGGAAATGTCCAATCAGCTCGATCACTCGCAAGGCTCGCGCGTCGTGCTCTTTAATTGTTTCTCAGTCGACAGTGGCTATCAAAAGTTTGTCATGTGTGCGCCATCGTTTGAAGAACAGCGAGAGTGGATTGAAGTCTTGACTCAAAACGCCACGGCCGAGACGGCGGTCCGGAAAGAAAACGAGACCCTCTCGCAGGTGGATCTGGCTGAAGTGTCGGATCAGTTGGAGTCTTTGGCTGGGAAACACACGACGGCGGATGAAGTGCCCGAGTCCTTGCTTCCATACTCGGTGCTTGCTGTCAAAGAGTGAGTTGTTGCACTCACTTGTTCGACTTGAATGACGTTACTGACGTGGTTTTTTGGTATCGATTGTGTGTACTGTTGCTCAGGTGGCTCAACTTCCGCGTGACAGCGTTAGAGATCGAAGGCAAACTTGCCGCCGGTCAACCATTTCAAATGCCAGTGTTGTTGTCCAAATCGTCTCTGTATGCTGATGATGATTAGACAATAATAAGACAGTGTCGCCAATTGGAGATTTTAGAGCGAAAGTAGGCGATTGATTCATCGCTGCTTTTGAAGACGACGACGATGAAATACGAGGTGAAGCGGTGGGTACGCTTTTCTATATATCATTAAAAACTGGTTAATGCACCGCGGCCAATCATCATCCTACGTACATGAATTTGTCGTTTACCATACAAAAGGAATAAACGAAATGTTGTATTTTGCTTCTCATGTCGCCCGAGCTGAATCAATTTACTGCCATCAAATGGCTAGTAGTTCCGCCAATTTGAACCCCAAGGTAGTAAGTTTTCCCATGTTTCTGCTGGAACGTTGGCTCATTGAGCAGCTTGGTTTTCGTCAAGCCATTTTTTGATACACTGGTGCTACGGGGAATACATTTCACGTAAAGTACCGAGGATCGGGATGACACTTTGAGCAGCACTATCGGTATTTCCATCGTAATAAATCACTTCCTTGTACATTTTCTTAAACACGTCGAGCTTTTTCCCCTTAGCAGGACCACCAGTTGCACTAGTTCCGCGTCCACTAGAGCACAATCGAATCAGTTGGTAGAGCACCGTCTTGATTTTTGCTACAATGTCGCGAGCTAACAAGGCCATTTCGACCTTTTCAAGCTTTGAATCGTTTGTCGAGACGTCTGTAAACGCTTTGTACGTGCCAAGCAGGATGAGCAAAGCATGTTCAATGCTTTCAACCTGCCCACCAAGAAGATGAAGATCCGCTAGTTCGCGATGAATCAAGACAAACGTTTTCCTACTTCTGCAAGTGCCAAAATAGTTTAGCGCTTTTTCATAATACGCCGGGCAATTTCCATGCGACTTGTCAAGGTCGATGACGAATCCGTCTACTGTCTTTTCATTCTCTGCCTTTACGCTCTCCGTTTCACGTAGCATCGCACTGGCTATCATGCGGCTATAGAACGATGCGATCTGGTACTGACTCGATGCAATTTGTTTCTGATCTCCCAGCTCCGTGTACAATGACAGCGCTTTGTTAAAAAGTTGAAGCACATGATTCTCATGCGCTTTCGTTAGAGCTCGTTCCGTGATTGGAGCGGTATCGTTTGCGAGATCCACGGCCCATACCAAATACGTTAGCGCGAGTTCGCCTTTTACCTTCCAGTGTAGACCCACATCAGCTTTGCTTTGCTTTAAAAGCTGCAAGGCTTCGTGACACAGTGCAACTGCAAGTCGATAGTGCTCTTGTCGTGCGTCAACCGCTTTCCCTTGGGCAAAAAGTTTATGAAGGTGAGCGAGATTCGCTCGCAGCAGCGCAACGTTCACTCCATCTACGCAGCGTCGTATTCATTATGAGCAGATGAAACAAAAAGCAAAATGATACAGCAACTCACTCACCTTCGATATCGTTAAAGATCTTGCAGCCACGCTCAAACCACTTGAATGCTTCTTTATAGTCGCACTTTGTAGCGAGAAACAACTTACCGAGCTCGTTGCTTGCGTTTCCCAACTTTTTCATCATCATACTAGATGAAAAAGTCAGCATAGTAAGCAAATTAAACACTTTGTTAGATGAAACATGCTCGTGATCAAGGAAAACCAGACAATCTCAACGTACAAATAGAGCTCAGAGTTTACGGGTGGCGATAACGCGCGGAAGTAGGCCAAGAAGGACAGCAGTAGCAACTTTTCTTCTTCTTCCTCTCTGCTTGAAGTGGTCTTGCGTTCCGACGTTTCCGCTCTTCTTGTACATGTCTTCAGAAACCCACTTGCATTTTCACATATAGTTGAGAGCTGCTCACGTTTGATACCCGAGATGACGTCACACAGAGCGGATAATTCGTCATAGACGCTCACGGGTTTTTGCGCAGCCATGTCACCAATTAAACCAAGCAAGGAACAGCGAAGCTCAGCGCCAGAGACACACAGTGTGATTGTCTCTTGGGAGACACAGTTTCTTCCGACACCATCAAAGTCTAGCTTTTCAAGTAAAACATCGAGTACATCATCATCCTGTAATGACAAATCAAGTGGCTGGACATCATCAGGAATGGAATTGGGCGAGAGGAATTGACTGGCTTCGACCACGCACGTCAATGCATCGATCCACTGGTGATTGCTCGCATACAGGTGGCCAAGTTCGAGACACGCCGAGCTGAATTTGAGCTGCAGTCGATTTAGTTCTTCGTCCATGAAGCTACCCATCTCGCTATCCTCGTCTTCGTCCACGGGTGCAATCTTTGTAGCCTCATCATCATCATCATCGCTATGTGTCAGCGCCGAGCTCGAGTCACTAGGAATGCATTCTTTAAACAACTTGATGCTTGCAAGGAGATACTGTTTTGCTTTCTCTAGTGACCGGATAGCTGCATTGCGATCGACGTCGGCTGCTGACGACGTGGTGGAGCTGAGTGCATGACATTCACGTAAATACGTATCGGCAAGCTGTTCACTGACTGACGCGCAAATGGAACTATGTGCTGTCCCCCCTTTTGAGCAATTTCTCCTAATAAACTCATACATGTACGCAATAACTCGCGTTGTCGCTCGTGCAATTGTGTTTGCAATTGTGGCGTGCTTGCTGCTAATGAAGTCGAGAGTCTCGCGGCTCGAGCAGCAAAGCGATAGCATAACATGGCCATCATATATTTCCACTTGAGTTGACTTCCTTTCGAGAGCACGTCGACATCGTAGAGCCGTAACGACGTCTCTCCCTCTTTTCGATGCAACCAGTAGGTTCCATTTGGTCTGGAACAGTTTTCCTGCAGGAATTTAAGCAGCATGGACGCATTGAGACTCACTTCGTGGACATCAAACAACGGTCGTCCAGTCCCCGTCATGTACGGAATTTGTCGTGTTTCCACGAGTTTGTACCCCCGAACCAATCCTTTCGAGTGCATGCAGATGGCCAGCTCGGGAATATTGGCAATGACATTGTCCAAGTAATAGTCCAACACTGTACAGAGCGATAAGTCCTTGTCCATATCATGGAGTTTCAGCGAAACAGCCGGGTGGTCTTTATTGCTAAACAAGAGAACTTGACTGCCCAGAATCTAAAGTGTGTTCATAGACAACCAATGGGTGCTTCATTCGATAAATCGACACTATCAATAGAAAACAAGGACTCTGCGATCGCCACGTACCATTTTCAGATCCTAAATTTCCATTTCAAGACGCGCTGGAACGTCTGCGAGTCTCCATAGGCGGGCGCATGTCGTGCTGCAGACGTAAAAAACCAATTTGTTTCATTTGGAATGTACGAACGACACGATGGAGCTTGCCGTTTTCTGGCCCACGAACAACACTCACAGCCAGCAACCGACGAGGGTGACACAGGCTGTGAATGTTGTGGTCCTTCCTTGTCCTCGACTTTCGGGATCGCAAGCATCGATGCCGTCTCGCGACTGGAATTCTCATCTAACGGCGTGGCCTTTGTGTCGACACTTGTTCCGACCGCTCCTTTCTTGTGCTTACTTTTCTTTGCTTTTCGCGTCTTTTTCGTCTGTTTTTTCTTTCCTCGCGTCGCGCTAATACCTTTGTCGTCCTCGTTTTTTGCCACCTGTCGTTCCTGCTCGGACGCGGGCAAGGAACTTGTCAGTGTACTTTCATAAATGAATTTTTCATACAACAATCGGTGTGTCGTGTCCTCGGTCTGTGGCACCAATTGCAGTGTATCTTGCGGTACATGTTCAAACTCGGCCGGTAAATCCTGTTCATCCAGTTCTCCATCCACCACAAGTGTGCTCCCGACTCGATGTACCGCCAATGACACGCTTGACTGGGAATACGGTAGTTTAAACAATCGCTTGATATTCTCGGCAGGTCCTAAGAAATCCACGTGCTCTGCTTCCGATGCTGACGCCAACTCGACTCGACTGCCTCGTAATCGAACGGACAATTGCGGCGGCTCTTCCTCTTGTGTCAAGTCTCCCAGTCGCAGCGCGTTCATGAAATCCTGTGACATTGTCGACGTCGTCTCCGTTTCCATGCCAAGAAAGCCGGATGCCAGTTGCTGCGTCGCAGTCTTGGGCTTTATGCGTCCTGGACTCTCACATCCGGAAGAGGATCCGGCAGGAGAGCCAATGGAACTTGTCCGAGAGCGAGGCGAAGGGCGGTACGGCAGCGTCGTTTCATTCAAATTGGTGTCCAATTCGAGCTTTTGAAAGGGAACGAGTGCGGATGAAGAGTGGGTGCGGGTGTCAGAATGATGGTCACGGCAACTAGTTGCGTGACTTTCCCACGGGACTAAAGGAAACTCGGGCGCGTCTCCCGGGATGGAGACCAAAGCAGACGATTCAAGTGACAAGTGCACACGCTGCTCACTGTCAATGTCATTTTCATAAACGGACATCGTGTCGGAGCTTGTAGGGCTACGTGCGGGTGAAGCAGGAAGCGAGAAAGAAGCCACGCTCCGCTGCATGTCATCGTCGAACTCCATTGTGAAGCGTAGTACCGTAAAACACAAGTTACCTGTCGCCTGATGTTAATTGTCGCCTAGAGATTTAGCCAATCAATGGACAGTACACTCATTGCTTTTTGATACAAAAGTCCTTTAGAGGGGTAGGGAAACGAGTACCGTACTGGATCACCGATACGTCGGTAATAGTAATTACCAAATAAGAGCACAGTCTGTTGTCTTGCTCTTATATCGGAGTGGAACAACAATATCAAAACAAGATGGAAAATATCCAATAAGTACGAAAATAAGACGTAATACCAGTAAAAATCGCAAAATACGGTTCAAATCGAACCTCGTGTTGTCATGGGTATCGAAAGCTCATCAAACAAAAGCGCATAAATAGCGTCGCGTGACCAAGGCAAGTACGGTGATATCCATGAGGTTACTGTTGGAATTTTGGATGATGTGATCTGTTGTGAAAACTGACGTTTAAATTCCTGCTAACGAGATTATCGTGGTTTCTATGCATATTGTGCATTTTAGGTTAAGTAGTATTTTAGCCAAAACTACACTTAAATTTTACATAATATATACTTTCATTTTTGGCGAGTAAACAGCACTTCGGGCACCTACCTCCTGAGCACTTCCGCACGCCTAGCACTGACACGCTAGGTAAATAGGTGAAGGAGACACGCATTTCGGATACTCCCAACCTGTACTAATCGACAGGGCAGCACTACGCAGCAACAAGTAACGTAAACGCACTAACCGGTGTTTATTAGACTTACGTGGCGCTAGGACAGACTACGCGACTACCTACACTTTCCTACAGGTTATGAGCCCGAGTTACGGGGTTCAGGACTGGTTTTGTTAAGTTTCGAAGTTTTACTAGAGTTTTCGTTCAAAGTACGATTCTCGGTGGAAGTCCCCTGTGCCGAAGGGAGACATTGGTTTATTTCGTTTTCGCATATTTTCTCTCTCTTGTGGTTATAAGATTTGATTAAGTGAAAAATGGCTGACGAAGAAGTGGATATGGCAGCTATGATGCCGTACATCAAGCGTTTGGAAAACAAAATTGAAGCCATGGAAGAAGAAAAGTCGCAAGATTGCGCATCAATAATTTCGCCCAAGTCGAAGAGTTCGGATCACGATAGTATTTTCAAGGAAGCAGTGAAGAACAATGGCCCGTTTGGAAAACGGATGACGATGGAAGATTTGGGTGGAGATAACGGCATCGAGCGTGTGCCAGTGCAGGCACCGGGAAGGAACGAGCTAAGGATATATTGAAAACCAAGAAAGACAAAACGTATGTCGCAATGGAAATATGAAGATACCCAAGTTAACGATTAAAAATTTTACTGGTGAAGAAAGTTATCCTGGATTGGGTGCAGGTTTTAGGCAATTGGCCTACCTGTTAATCGAAGCAGTGGGTGTGGCGCAACTCTCGTCTGGCTTTGTGTGGACGGAGCGCCTTAAAGTTAATAAATGGAGCGAGCATTAGGAGGGCGTAGCAGCCAGCAAGCTAACATCATGACTTGGTGGCAAATATCGCAGGAGCTCTATTACGTTTTAGATCAACTTTACCATGCGTTTAAGGTAAACATTACGCATCAACAAGCTGCAGTGCTTTTCGCACAAGAGAAGGATGCTCGGAGGTCATGGACCCATCATTTTTTATATCTAGTGGCGTTAGCACGTGAAAGTGGATCACATGAGCGACTTATTGTCGAGAATATATCGTGAAATCTGCAGCTCCTGGTTTAAAGATGGGTTTGATGATACGCTACAATCCACAGCGCATGGATTATATATTGCACGCACAAGAACTCATTGCGAGGGCGCAAGAATTGGAGGACGATGCGGTAAAAGTGAAAAAAACAAGCAAGAAGCGTGGTGAATTTCGTGGATGAAAGAAAGAAGAAACGAACATGCTTTACATGCGGTATGGAAGGTCACACACAGAAATATTGTCGACAAGGAAATCACAGGGCGCAGAACAATCAATTCGAGCGCAAGCCAAGATCAAGAACAGAAGAAAGTGGTGAAAGAAATTTTGCGCTATCGACAATTGAACATGGAAAAAGACTGCAAAAGATGTCGAAGAAGGACATATTGGACGATGAAGAAGTGTGGATAATTGACAGTGGTGCAAGCCGCCATCTCGTGTCGAGTGAAGAATTTTTAGAAGATGCAGTGGATTGTGGAGAGAATGAAGACCTACTTCTGCCTGATGGAGCAAGATTGAGCGTAACAAAGGTCGGAAAAGTGCGTCTAAGAAGTAAGTTTTCGACGATACTGCTTACGGAAGCATATTACGCGCCAAAGTTGGCAAAAAAATTAATTTCGCTTGGTAATCTCAAGAAAAAGGGTGTACGCTCAAAGACACTGGGAGAAAATGAAAATGATGATGCATGGAAACAGTACATTGTTCGATGTGGAAGTAACTGGGTGTGTGTTCACGGCAAAGTTAAGTTTGATGAAAGACCTGACTGTATGTGAAAAGTTTACGAACATGATGATGACGACTATGGAGAATAGCGAACGTGATGACCCACAAGAAGGGTCATTGCACCATTTTCATTACGTTTAGGGCATCTATCCTATGATACGGTGGAAAGATTGGCCAAAGACCCGGCATCTGGAATAAAATTAACCGACAAGCGCAGACCGAATTGTTTAACCTGTGCAGAGGGCAAAGGGACCCGAACGAAGCAATTAAGACAAGACAGTGGACAGAACGCGCCGATAGATAGAATCGGTGGCGTTATCTGTAGTGATCTGAAAGGGCCTAAATATTTGATCGTTTTTGTGGATCATTTTTCGAATTACGTTCGTGTTTTCCCTGCGAAATCAAAAGACCAAGCTGCCAAGAAATTTGAACATTTTTATCGTGGTTTGAAAATGAATTTAATTGTCGAATTCACGTGTTGCGTAACGATGGCGGTGGAGAATATAGAAACGCGGATTTATTCTGCAAGCGAACTGGAGTCAGAAGGCAGGTTACCGAAGCGGGTAACCCTGCATCGAATGGAAAAGCAGAACGGATGAACAGGACTATTTTCAATATGATTAGATGTATGATTTTCGGATCTGAAGTCCCACTTACGTTTTGGTCCGAGGCAGCAGAATATGCTACCTACATTTTGAATCGAAGCCCAACACGCGCAAATATGCGGAAGATGTCTCCGATTGAAGTTCTTACGAAAAAGAAGGTGAATATCTCAGATATTGTAATTTTTGGATCGCCGTGCATGGTTTGGCGTGATGCAAAAAACAAGTCACTTGGAAAGCATGCAGAGAAGGCGTTGATTCTTGAAAAAAGTGATGAAACCAAGGGGTACAAAGTGTTACTTTTGAAGGACAGAGTCGTAACTACAACAAGACATGTATATCACGTTGAAACATTTGGTGAAAAGGAGAACGAGAAGCTGTTACGAATGGTGAATAACGAAGTGGAAATAAGTCACGAAAACAATGGAGAAAATTTAGTTTCGAAGAGAAAACAGCTAAGACCCGTGAAAAAAAATCAAGACAAGAGTTACCACCAAGGAAGTCGACGAGAAAGGTGAAGAAAACACATAGGTTAATTGAATTCGAAGAGGAAGAAAAGCAGCGCAGAGCAGCTGAAAACGGTAACTCAAGTGAAGAAGACAAACAAGATGGTATGAATGAAGAAAATTCATTCTTTGCGTTCGCAGTGTGTGACGTGGATAACCCGGACAGTGGAAAGATTGCCGGAACGCCGGACCCTAAGAGCTATTTCGAAGCTCATAGGGGAAACCAATCTGAAAAGTGGAAAATAGCTGAGAGGGCAGAATTGAAAGCCCTAGAAGATCTGGAAACCTGGGAAATAATGAAACGCAAGGATGGAATAAAGACTTTGCCCACCAAATGGGTTTACAAGACTAAACTCAAGAATGACGGTACTGTGGAGAGATACAAGGCACGTTTGGTGGCTCGTGGCGACAAACAGGTGTATGGTGAAAATTATTTCTTCACATTTTCAACAGTTATGGAGATAAATAATATGAAGGTTATTTTGATATTATCGATTGTGTGGAATGTGCCTGCGAGGCATGGAGATGTTCCAAGTGCCTATCCAAAGGCAAGCACAGAGAAGAATTACGACATTTATCTAAAAGTACCACAAGGTATGGAGATTTCGAACGATACATTGGAGAAACAAAAAAAAGGACGCTACAAGTTCGAAGGAGCCAATGCTCAAATTGAAATGAAACCTTTACGGCCTGAAACAGGCAGGAAGACTATGGTACGACTTATTGTGTGAAACCTTAGTGAAAATGGATTTTCCCAGTGTCTGACAGACACTTGTATTTTCGTGAGAACTGACGAAAAGGGAACGATCGTGGTTGGTGTATATGTCGATGACTATATTGGTAACAGCAACAGAGACAAAGCTTGTGGATGATTTTTTCGAGAAAATGCAGGTTTTGGAGTTAAAAGATTTAGGTAACGTGGAGAAGTTTCTCGGGATGAGAATTTTAGGTGGTCCTGCAGATGGATACACTATTGATCAAGAAGGCACCATCGTTGAGATGCTTGAAAAGCATGGTTTGAAAGACGCAAATGTGGTAAGAACGCTTATCTCGGATTTGGAAGACATGAAAGATTTAAGTGAAATGTTACCGACTATTTCTCGTGGAAAAGAGCCTACACTGAAGGATTTTCAGTCTTTTGTGGGGAGTTTATTGTGGATTTCTCGAATCTCTCGGCCGGATATATCGTTCGCTGTGCTCCGTGCGACGAGGCACACGCACGCACCAAGTTTGAGTGATTTCAAGGTTGCGAAGTGAATAGCCAGATATTTAAAAGGCAGCAAGGCATTAAAGTTACATTTACGTGGAGACAAAGACTTGGAATTACCTTTACGAATCGTGAGCTATAGCGACGCCGATTATGTGGCTGACCGTGTGGATAGGAAAAGCATAAGCGCAAATGTGATTTTCGTGTGTGGAATTATAGCAGGATGGAGTTGCAAGAAGCAGGGATCCGTTGCCCTATCGACTGCAGAGGCGGAGTTTGTCGTGGCCGCTGCAGGTGGGAGAGAAGCGCCAGGTTTGAAGGAGCTTTTCGGGGAAATGGGTATTAAAACGAAGACACCCATAGTGTTGAAGATCGACAACCAAGCCGCAATCAAGCAGCTCAAGAACGAAGCGAGCGCGGCAAGTGCGAAACATATTGACGCCAAGTTAAAATTTTTGAAGGACTTTACGAAACGTGGAGTTGTGGAACCCGAGCATGTGTCAAGCGGGAATATGGTGGTGGACCTGCTGACAAAAACGTTACATGCGCCAAGAATTCAAGAATTGTGCAGACAAATCGGGTTGAAATGATGATTTATTACGATTATGGCGACGTTGCGCTATTGATGGACCTACATTTTCTATGCTTACGTTGATATGGTTTGCACACGAAGCCCCGGTAACTCTCGGAAGGAGTGTTGGAATTTTGGATCATGTGATCTGTTGTGAAAACTGACGTTTAAATTCCTGCTAACGAGATTATCGTGGTTTCTATGCATATTGTGAATTTTAGGTTAAGTAGTATTTTAGCCAAAACTACACTTAAATTTTACATAATATATACTTTCATTTTTGGCGAGTAAACAGCACTTCGGACACCTACCTCCTGAGCACTTTCGCACGCCTAGCACTGACACGCTAGGTAAATAGGTGAAGGTGACACGCATTTCGGATACTCCCAACCTGTACTAATCGACAGGGCAGCACTACGCAGCAACAAGTAACGTAAACGCACTAACCGGTGTTTATTGAACTTACGTGGCGCTAGGATCGACTACGCGACTACCTACACTTTCCTACAGTTACCTCCGCCTGTAGAGTACGTGTTGCGCAGCATAGTATTCCGGGTGTCACATGTGGAAAGCTGGTAGTATCAGCAAAAACGACCATGTGAACATAGGGGTGAAGTGAATTTTATTCTCAATTATCAGTGCTAAAGAACTCGGTAATATTTTGATGTTTCACGGATGAGACCAGGCCATCACGAGCGTAGTCCATCACGCATCGCAAGGTTCACGTCTTGAAGGCTTTGAGCAAACACATATACCGCCAGTTGCTGGCATGCACGTAACGCCTCCACGTGTGAGAATGGTTGCTGCACCTCCTCCTTTTCGTCGTCACAACTATCTGCATCAGTTTCCCTGTCGTCCACACCACAAACACTCTCTGTGTCCACTTCTTCAACACTGACGTATGCTTCGGCGTCAAGCGGATCGTCCAACCCGAGTCGATCGATAAGGTTGCGGAGCTCCGGCAAGTCTGTGTCGCGCGACGGCTCATTGTCTTGCTTGAGTCGAGCCACCATTGGAGCAGATACGATATCGGCGTGGCACCAGCAGTTGCGAATTGTGATTGCAGACACACCGATCTATGCATCGACAGTGAACTTGATGGCCGTCAACACGTCAACACCTTTCGCGGTCCCATCGTTGTGAAGTTGGTCGTTAATCAAGCATGCCAAGAGCTTCTTGTACTTCAGCTTGAAGTTCTGGATGACGCCGGCATCCAACGGCTGTTGGAACGAGGTCGTGTTTGGCGGCAAGAAGAACACGTGGACGTTGCTCAAGTTGATGGGTTGGTGGCAGCTGGTGGGCTCGAGCCAAGAGGAGTATCTTCCGGCCGTGCATCTTGGCGTTGAGAATGCGAAGCCAATCGGTGAATATGGCGCTGGTTATCCACGCCTTCTTGTTCCAGTAGTAGTTAATAGAAAGCGACGCAACGTTGACGCCTCGGAAACACCGTGGAGCCTTGGCCTTGTTGATCACAATCGGCGGCAATTTCTCGCTGCCGTCGAGGTTGCAGCACAGTCCAATCGTGATGCGGGTCTTGTCCTTCTTCTTGCCTCGGATGGTACGCGTCGCCAAAGTTTGACTCGGTAGCATGCGAAAGAACAAACCCGTCTCATCCATGTTGAAGACATCAGCTGGGTCATACTTCTCCAGTAGGCCTTGCATTTCGCGTCACTGATCCAGAAGCTTGGAGGTGTCGACCGAACCTGCTTCACCGTGGGCTTGACGGAGCCGCACGCCGTTGCGACGCTTGAACTTTTGCACCCAAGAAAAGGACACCGAACGAGGAGACAGGAGCGCATTGGCTTTCTTCCAAAGCACAAAATCACTGAGCACGCAGCTTTCCTCGTGTGCGCTCACAAACGCCAAGAGCTCTAGCTCCATCACTGGGTACTGGAGGCGACGACTGTGCTTAGCATGGGCGGTCAAGTACGGGGTTTCAGGGGGTCTCAAATCTTGTTCGACCTGCCGATGACTTTGCCAAACTCCGAGCGCACCCAGCCACACAGCTGATCATCGGTCAATCCAGCATGACTGGTGCTGTAGCACCGAAGGCTGTTCTTCTGGCAAGCGTGAGGTGGATGCGGTTCTTCGCCATCGATGGAGTTGAAAATGGCACGATGGTGTCAGCACAGCTTTTCGTCAGAGTCGTTGGATGCTCTTACAGGTGCGTTTTGGTCCAGTCATTTTGTGTTCTTATATAGGAATGCTCTTAAAAGTGAATAAGAGCACTTAATAACCTAATAGTTGTATACTGTCGCTCCGTTCACGTGATTTATGCTCTTATAAAAAACGTGCTCTTATATCGTGGTTTCTTAAATGTTAAGTTGTCTGTAGTAAGTTGATACTCCCTACAATAACGGTATTAATCTAATAAGGAGAAAGTGACCTGATTTTAGTGACACCGGACCTCAATTTTGGTCTTCAATAATTTCCAACTCAGTTACGGGTCGATGAGCGTGGGATCGTCCAGCCACGGATAGTTCGAGATCCGGGTCGTCGCTGACCACGAAATGGAGATAAACTCTTGGTGACGCTCCCACGCCGTGAGGACTTTTTGCGGTGCATATATATCATGGCGTGCTACAGCCATTCGAGTCCACACGTTTCATTTATCAAGTGATACTTGTGGTATAAATCTAATCCCGTCAAGTCGAAGTAATCATATAAATCCCGTGTTGGTGTCAAGTCCTGTGAAGTGCCCTTAGTAATGATTAAGTGAGTCTTGAGAACTATTGAACCACACTTCATGTTCTTTTGTAAGTGTCAGTACCGGTACCTGTACCTGGCCCATGAAGTGGGCTAACTGAACCTACGCCTTCGGGGCACCACCTTCCACTGCACGGGCAAACCGGCGTAGGGAGGAACATCCACCTTGGCTTTAAAATATCTCTGAAGTAAAGTAAGCGTCGAGTCAATCGGGTGATAATCCTCTCCCAGAATTGCCGCTAATTTCTCAGCATAAATAAATCCACATTTTTGAACATCTAGTAAACTTTGTAACGATATTAGGTGCACATAATTTGATGACAACACCTCCTCCATATTTTACACGTCGGATATTTACCCATTCTTGTGATACATCGATTATTGCGGAGCGCCGAGCTTCATTTCGCATTAACTTTATTCGCCTCCCCCAGTCTTCAAACAAAGCACTAGAAATTCCTGACATGCCATTGCGCTTTCCTGAGTCAACCAACCTCATCCAGCTTTGTTCTTTCCACTTTATTGTTAGGGCATTGAGCACCGCCGGTGAGAGAATTTCCAAGAGAAATGTCGAACCTTGAAATGATTTAAGTATGTAGTAATCGGTTACCTTTTTACTTTCGCCACCTTCAGCCAAACATCGTTGGAGACATTAGTGTAGAGAAAATCCATTTTAGTGTGGTGTTCACATTCCTTTTGAATAGAATTCCACGCCACTCCCCAGTTACTACTGGTCCTATGGTTTGACCCAGTGTTGTTCGTCGTTTCATCAAAATCATCAATGAGCTCTCGCTGTAACGCATAAGGTGTTGTCTCTTCTTCTTGGTACGTCTTACGGGTTGTTATCTGCCTTGGAGGCACGTGAGAAATATCACGCATAACTTTTTCAAAGGTCATTATCGTCATCCAGCCCCTCCTGGGAGGGTTCGTACTCCGAGTCAGAGGGCGGGTGATGTTCAATCGTTAATAGTTCATGTTTTGGTTTATGTTGCCACCAAATTTTGTGGTGTCAGTCATACAATATTGGTTTTGATATTTGATACTTCATCATGATCCTGTATCGGTTGGCGGGGTTTGTTAAGTCAATGAGTATAATCGCATCTTGTTCAGGAATCGACAATCGACTGGCTGTCTCCGTTAGAACATAAAGCACCTCACACATTCTTGGATCTCGTTCACTGATTATTTGTTTTATCTCGCATTTGAGATCATAATGAATCGTCTGCGGTAATTAGCTCGTCAAAATCGCCATCCTACGTTTCTGGATCCCAGGACTCCTGACCACTGTATGTAGTCAGTTGACTTGACGTTTGGGAGGCCGGTGCTACTGCTCCTTGTGCCTCGTTAGTACTCTCTGTATGACACTCGTCCTGCATTAGAACATCATGATCCTGGTTTTGTGTCATTCTCTCCTCTCCTGTACACTTGGAGCTTGATCCTGGAATTTTTTCGTCCTCATAATCCTCCAAGCCAACTATGACTTTCCATATCCATGTCCTGTTTCTGCCCTTGTGCCTCATCATTTGTCCGTACACCATGTATGAATGCCGAATATTGTGCATTCGCAAAATATAAAATTATTGGATACTTAGCATACCCATCACCAGCTTCCTGCTTTGGTTTTCTCACTTTCTCCACACATGCTTGAAAAGTGATTGGGTACTCTCCACTCGCTAGAAAAGTCCTCGATTGCTTTTTACGTGTCTCAGGAGTGAAAAAATCGCTCCTGGTTCCAAACTTCCCGGGCGCGTGACTTAGAGGCATTACTACGGGATCATTAGCCGTGATCCCGCCAGAAATAGACGCTCTTATTGGCTAAAAGTAGTCCACGTATGCCCTGATCTGCTGTGTTCCGTCCACGCACACGCGGCTCATGACGTAAGGACCCCTTCGCTTCGATCATGGAGTTCGGTCACCGTAGTATACCGTACTAAATTTAACCAGGATTAAAAAATAGGTACACAATAACGAGAGAGAGAGGCAGATGAATCTATTTGTTCAGTAGGTGTGACTGTACTACAGTTGCAGCAGGGTATTGCGCGCCGAAAAATGGAAGGATTTGGTCGAACAAACATCGTTGAAGGGGACCACGAGAGGTGGTAAACCCGTGATCATCTTCTGACCTAAAGGATAGGACTGCCGCAGCTGGATAATACGCGGTGCAAATACTGACATACATGAAAAACTTCAAAGTTC